>CM062289.1:424705567-425004797 GCA_031216915.1 Pictodentalium vernedei | reverse complement strand
CTTTCCAACAGTGGATTACAACAAGAAAGGGCTCCTGAGCCCCTTCCAACAGTGGATTACAACAAGAAAGGACTCATTGGGCCCTTTCCAACAGTGGATTACAACAAAAAAGGATTCACTGGGCCCTTTCCAACAGTGGATTACAACACAGCATATAACAGGCTTTCTTAAAAAAAACTTCGTTTATACCCATGTTGCCCATTTTAGTGGGTTTCCACCCAGGCATTGGTCATCGGATCCTTTTTTACAACTGCTTCACTTCACGGGTTTCCAACGGGGAATATGATTGAATATTGATGAGGAACGCGAGTTTTCCCAGAAAGTTTTTTCCTCTTCGGTTGACGTTGCTAATAATGTCGGGTCGTCATCATGCCAAATGGACTTCATGGATACATCATACGTTTTCCACTTTACAATCCGACATTATTTTGTTCGCGTTTCTACTACTAGAGTTACATGGTAGTATAACATGAACGTCCAATACTCGTGTTGATCTAATGATAGCCCTTTGAACTACTAACCCACCTAATGCTTTATTCTGTTATTTGGTTGCCGTAGATAACACGCAGTGCTACAGGGCCGTTCACCATGTAGGGATGTCTAGGTTTCGTTCGATTGGTCGAGAACTTAACACGAAAACATAGATTGACAAACTTGGAGCAAAATAGGCGTTTCGTATATATCATAAGGTTACGCTGATAACAGAAACGCTTTAAAATTAGGTTTGAAACTAACGCCAAATGACCGACTTTTATGGGTTTCATCATATGTGACGCAGGGCTCAAAATAAGCGGTGTCGCGTCGCTTTTTGCTATGCAAAACTTGCAAAAAGCTACACAATGTTCAATTATGTATAGCATTTTGCGATACAAGATAACCAACTGCAGCCTATTAGGCTGCAGTTGATTATCTTGTATCGCAAAATGTACATGAAAATTTGCAAACAAATTTGATAACTAGTTCACTGATGCTTTACTTCTGATTGTGAAACATTCCAGGCATAACTCAGATTAACTCTCCATCAAGCATCATTAGCAACTTCATATGTAAGATGAATTCTGTTGGTTTAAATTCTTCCTGTTTTTACATTTTGCATAAAATGTACATTAAAAATAACTCCAAGCCCATCAAATTAAAAATCCCACTTCCATTTTGAGAACTCTATTGAACAACCAAGACACTATTTGGAAAATATCCAAGTCCATGCAACCCTAAAAGGCAGTTCAGTTGAAAAAAAACATAGTAAATGTTTCATGTGTTGCAGATCATTTGGAAATGCCCAGAAATGGTTGGAAACTATTCTATCTACTTAGAAGAATTCAATACAAAACAGCATAACATAACTCTGGTATACAAAAATAGCTATGTAATTTTTACAAAATGCTATTCATTTTTTGGAAATTTGTAGCATTTTGCTACGCAAAGAAAAACGGTTATTTTGAGCACTGATTTGACGAGTTACTTAGTTATCATTGCTTCTATCACTCACAGAGACCATTTCGACTTAATCTACTGATGAATGTGGCGATATGAATGTCACTAACGTCTTGTGTCACAAACGTCCTTCAAACGTGTCGGAGTGATATAATGGCCATCACTGTTATTTCAGTTATTTTTGGAAAGGTTGTGTACTAGTTTAGCACATCTGTACGTTTAGATAAATCGCATTCACCTTCATGATCTCTCTAACTGGCGAAGTGCAAGACGGTCAAACCTGGAATTTGAGGAAAACACTGGAAACCAACATTTAAACCTTCACGTTGGGTTCCTGCGGGGAAGGGCGGATAAAATTCAAGGCCGTTGCACGACATTTTCCAAGACCCTATAATAGCCAAATCCAATTATTTTCAAGGCCCGACTTCAGTTATCCCAACTAGAACCCCTCCGGATGTTACTCAACATCCAACTTCCCTTCAATGGAAGTGGGGTAGTGACCGGGTGGTCCTAGTTAGGACTATACCTCTTCATGGTACAGTACGGCCGGCGTGGACTGATCACTTTCCACGGGTGGGCAGTATATTTCCACGGACGCAATATCAGATTCCAAACACTAATTATAGGAATAATCATCAAACATTTAATTAGTGAAGCACCGGGTACAACCCGGTGCTACATTAATTAAAATTGTGTCCATAATTTTTAGTACCTGACCTGGTAAACGCATGCATGGACATCACTGCCCACGCGTTGATTACGAGCACTCCATGACGACTGTACTGTATGTAAAAGCATGGTTACGCGCTTCGTCGGCGTTTTTATTTCGTGAATATTCAAGGTTTTCAAGCATCCTGGCCAATTTTCAAGGATTTCAAGGCCTTGAATGGCCATGCATTAGTCAAATTCAAGGTCTTTCCTTGAATTTAACCCTTTTACCCAACGCAGACGATTTCAAAATTTATTATTTTATATATCATTTTTTAAATGTTTTCAAAAAATGTCAACAAAACCATATCATGTGACCCCTCTTTGGAACGAGCTCGACGAGCTCGTTCCAAAGAGGGGTCACATGATATGGTTTTGTTGAAATATTTCGAAAAATAATATTTTTTCAGCTGCTGAATTTGCATATTACGCGGGCGGATGCGGGCGGATGCGGGCGGATGCGGGCGATTCGTTGGGTAAAGGGTTAACTCCAGCAGGAACTCTGTAATCACCCAGCAAAGATAGAAGACGAAACTAGGAAAAATACCTTTTGAATAAGTCAAAAAATATTTGTTTTTTGCCTTCAAGAACAATACGATATCCCCCTTTTACCATATTATAATTAGGTCCCACAGAGTGGATATTCTGTTTCTCAGACCATTTTTTGTAAAATTTTATTTTATTTTTGCAAATATTTCTTAAGTTCATGTTCTTGGTTTGTTTTATGTTTTAGGTCTCATAATCTACAGACTAGCATGGGTGGTGATGTATTTCATCCCTTGAGTGCAAGAAGGCTTTGCAATGCTAGAGCATTACAAAGCCTTGTTGCACTTTAGGGACAAATTTATCAATTTTATTAAATTGGGTAAAATATCAGACATAACCCCTGCATAAACCATTTAATTTTCTATACTATATTTTAGAATGGCTGTTTGTCTGTCTGTCCGCTATAGAAATGAATATGAGGCCACCCAGAGTGTCCAAAATGGGTCTACTAGGGGTTCTTTTTTATGGTGGAGGTCCTCGTTAGGTTTAAAAAAGTGTGCAGGGTGGGGACAGGGAGGGGCACCGAAAGTTATGACTAAATTTTTTTCACCGATATAGGTCTTCCAAAGTAACTTGGGGTAACTTTTTATCAGGAATCTAATGGTGGTGTTTAAAAAAGTGGCGGGGGTGGGTGGGGGGCAAAATTGATGGATTTCACCGATATAGGTCCTCAAAGGGGTCTACTAGTTGTAACTTTCTACCAGGAATCTAATGGTGGGGGTTTAACAAGTGACGGGATCGAAGGCCCCGCCCGCAGGGCGGGGCCGAGTGTGCCACCCGTAGGTCGGGCTTGGTCGAAAAATATGCGCCCCCTATTTTTTGTTTCTTTTTTTTTGGGGGGGGGGGTACTTTTCATATGACCCCTACATTTCCCCGTACAATGCTGGGTAACCCTGCTAGTTATCTTATAAAAAGAAAGCTTGCGGCAGTAAAAAGATCCATGCGGGAGGACCTAAGAAACAGATATTTAACTTTTTAGGCCTCAGGGATCTATACAAATGTATACTTATTCCCTATTTTCGACATTACCCTCACAAAGATTCACTTTTATTCTCGATTTTGAAAACATTCATTCATTCCAAACAAAAGTTCCATTACAATCATGTCATTGATTCCTTGCGCTGAACAATACGTGACATTCTAATCTCAGCAGTGCAACATTCACGGCAATTTGCATCTAAACAAGGAGATGTCCTTCTCTGAATGTTCATCGTTGTATATGAATACAGTTCAAATCTTGAAAAATGGCTACAAACATCAGTAAGTGACAAACACATATTGTTGGATTCGTCAAGTCCATAAAGAAAACGAAATCTCTCACGGAGTTAGATGCTTCCCGCAGAGATGGATGCTGCAAAAATAGCCCGATAGTTATTGAATCACCTGTCATTATAACGAGCGAGAGACATTGATAGGATGATGGACAAGGCGGTGTCCTGTGGTACCCCATTTTCTGCAGTGTATCAGTTATGCAATGTATTGAGAACATGCCCAACTGATGTCTGTCACGAGTTTTACAATCCCATAATTAGCTGGCGATGAAATGCACGGAGAGGACAAAGAGATGTAATACTATCGGCTTCACCTGGAAACTACACAAAAAACTTTTTTTTTTAAATTTCAATGTGCTGGGTTATTATACTAGTGCAACCATAAACAACCTGACAGTGGTTAAATATTTAGCACCCTTTATTAAGCTGATTGGAAGAGAATTTCAATAAATAAAGCTTTGAATGAAGTGCTGGTGAATGGAGAATCGTCAATTACGGGTACGTATATGTATACTCGCCCAAAAAAGAAAGTGTGCATTGCAGAAATTGATCAAACTCCAAAAAAATAATTTCGTATGTGTAAAGAGTGTTAACCTGTTCATGAATAAGTTATATTGAACACAAAAACAGCTTTCCCCGTTAAAATTGCATTAACGTTAAATGATGTGCTGCACGTTTGTGAAAAGGCATGTTTTGCACGTGGAGAGTCTGAAAATTCATGCAGCAGTGTGAATCCTTGGGTATTTAAACACTAAAGTAAGGCCTTCCTATCGTTCACATTCAGACTTGCGCTGCTGTTAAAACGACTCCACATTTGCATGCCAAGATTGACAATGAATCAACGTCTCCTTGTCCTGGGTATGATTAGAGCTGGCAGAACACGCAGAGAGGTTGCCCAGCATTTGAACTGCCACCGTAACACTGTAGACAGGCTAGTCCATCGACATGCACAAATGATGACGTTCGAGACCGACCCCGCTCCGGGAAACCCCGAGTTCCCACCCCTGCACAAGATCGGTATATCCGTGTCGTCCATCTCCGGAACCGGCAACAAACGGCAACGACGACAGCCAGGAACATCCCTAACCTGAGGCGGATACATCCTCAAACAGTAATAAACCAGCTGAGAGAATACGGCTTACGTCCTCGAAGACCTGCAATTCGTCCGATTTTGACGTTACGTCATCGTCGTGCTCGACTGCAGTGGTGTAGACAACATCTCAGGCATCCCTTACACTGGTGGCGACGTGTTTTATTCACAGATGAATGTCGTTTCCATCTTTCATCATCAGATGGCCGCCAGAGAGTGTACAGACGTCGAAACGAACGCTACGCAGATCCATGTGTCGTGGAGCGAAACCGTTATGGGGGAGGGTCTCTCATGGTGTGGGGTGGCATCACTGCCGGTAACAGAACTGAGCTGGTCATTATTGATGGCAATCTCAATGCAGCCAGATATCGTGATGAAGTGCTTACACCTGTTGTTGTCCCATTTCTGCAACGTCACGGCCCCGGCGTCATTCTACAGCAGGACAACGCCCGACCCCACGCAGCTCGTGTTCTTCAACAGTAGGTGCAGCAACAACAAGTGGATGTTCTTCCCTGGCCCGCAAATTCGCCCGATATCTCACCCATTGAGCACGTATGGGACGAAATGAAACGTCAGCTACGCCGGCTTCCCCATGCACCGTCAACGCTTGTGGAACTCCAAAGACAGCTTATCAGAATATGGAACAACATCCCACAACATCCATGCTAACTTGTTCGCTTCCATGAGGCGTAGATGCACAGCAGTAGTCGATGCAAACGGAGGTCATACCAGATATTGAGTGTGTGACTTTTGTGTTTGACCCTTAGTGTCTTTGACTCTCCATGGCACCAAGAGTATTCGTCGTAGCGTAATGAAATTTCTCGTGTTGATCACAAATTGATTCATCTGTGATTGAATAAAATTTCCATGAATGAAAATGATATATATCTTTTTTTAGTGTTATTTTTTAGCATGCACACTTTCTTTTTTGGGGGAGTATATGGCTCAGCAGGAGAAACTGGTACAAAAGGCGTAAATTATGGGAGTAGGAGTGCGCCCCACCCCACCACCAACAAAATAAAATACATGAGGCCCCAATGGGCCGTAATCGCACACCTGATAAAATTGTTTAAAGAAGGATTTAACCCTTTGAACCCAAGAGGCCCCTTTTCCGGCCCAGAAAAATGATGCGTCATAATTGCACTAAGTATGGTAGCTGCTTAGTGAATGTGTGGAGCAGACCGATCAATATTTTCAACGTGCAGCCCGGAGGCTGCACGTTAAAAATATTGATTGGTCTATCCCCAAATAATCAATATGGACTCGCCTGTTTGATATCATTGACCTGGCATGGAAGATACCATCCGGGTTCAAGTCACATTCGGCATCTACATATTAAAATAGTTAATCTATTTTAGCTAGGGTCCAGTGGATGAATTTTTGTGTGTGTGTAAAATCACTCAGACCCCTTCAAAACACACCTTGAAGCAGAGAAAAAATCTAATGCACCCCTTCCCACTCCTCCCTCAACACTTACAGGCTGAAAGTTTTTTTTTCTTCACAAAATCACCCCAAACCCTTCGAATCTTCTTATCAAGCAAACAAATATAATTTTGCCCACTGGACCCTCTGACACCCCACTGCCTATGGGGCCTCCTCAAGTGGCCTTGTGGTCCCCATTTGAGCAAATATTAATCTTATGTACTTGCATTTACATCCAACAAAAGTTTACCACAACCAGCTCTGTCAAAATTGGACTCGTGGATGTCAAGAAGGTTTTGTTTAAATAGTCCTTACAGTGCACTTGGGGGTGCGGTGGCGTTGCGGTAACGGGTTCTCGTCAGATCACCGAAGTTAAGCAACGCCGCGCCCGGTTAGTCCTTGGATGGGTGACCGTCAGAGCGATCGATTCGGACTCGCGCGTTGTGTCCTTGGGCAAGGCACCAAACCCCGATTGTCCACATGGGGGCACGATGACGCCGTGTACTAAGGCGTACTGCATGTCGATGGTGTGCACGTCTTCAACCAATCTAATCCTGCATGTGCTGCAGTGCGGAGTTACGATGTTGGGGAGCTGGCAGCTGCTCGTCGTTGCTCGGTGGTTCTCTCCAGGTACTCCGACTTCCTCCACCCGTAAAACTGTCACCGACACGATATGACCTTGACTGTTAAAGTGTCGCTAAACCTTAATAAATAAATAAATAAATAAATAAATATATAAATAAATAAATACATTGCACTTAGTTAAAATTCGGGATTCCACGGAGCAAACAAACCTTTGGGTAACCAATGTCTAAAAGTTGGAGTTGGTGCTTTTCAGAACCCAAAAGTGAACAAGTTAACCCTTTACCAAACATGAAAAGCAGAAGACACTTGCCAAAAAAAATTATTGAATAACTAATTTTTTTCATTTTTTGTCTCAAAAACATAGGTTATGATCCCTCATTGGAACGAGCTCGTTCCAATGATGGTCATAACCTATGTTTTTGAGACAAAAAATGAAAATTAATTGGCGATTTTTGAGAATAGCGCTGGCCTTTTTTGGTCGTTACGTTGGGTAAAGGGTTAACTTATTATTCAGATAGAGCCCAAATATGACAAATATGAAATTTGAAAACGTAAGATTGGATTTCTAATTAATGGTTATTCTAATTCTCCAAAAAAAAAAGAGTTTATTTTGCAATCCTTTCTTGGTTATGAACAAGACATGACCATCATCTAAGTAATGGAAGCACAGGTCTAATGATTTGCCCTTGCAAAATCAAAACAAGGATAGCCATAAACTCCCTCATGGCAGTACTTTAGCCCCCAAGATTTGCACCAGGAAACACTCAAACCGACTAAAATAAAGTAAAATTGCTCTCAATAAGGCCCACAAAGTAGATTCTCTGTTTTTCAGGCCATTTTTTGGTGAAATTGCATGTGGGCGGACATTTTGTTTTATTTTATTTTTGTAGTTATTTCTTTGCCATCAAAAGTTAATGTTTTTGGTTTGTTTTATGTTTTAGGCCTCATAATCTACAGAATAGCATAGGTGGTGGTGTATTTCATCCCTTCAGGTTAAGAAGTTTTTGCAATGCTAAAGCATTGCAAAGCCTTGTTGCAATAAAGGGACAAATTTTTCGGTTTTATTAACTTGGGTAACATATCAGACATAAGGCCTAAAAAAGTTAAAAATCTGTTTTTCAGGCCCTCCCGCATGGCCCTTCTGTCTGCTGCATGGTCTATTTTTATAACCAATGCAAACTTAACCCTTTACCCAACGTAACGGCCAAAACCGGCCAGCGCTATTCTCAAAAATCGCCAATTAATTTTCAAAATATTTTCATTTTTTGTCTCAAAAACATAGGTTATGACCCCTCATTGGAACGAGCTCGTAACCAACGAGGGGTCATAACCTATGTTTTTGAGACAAAAAATGAAAAAAATTAGTTATTCAAGAATTTTTTTGGCAAGTGTCGTCTGCTTTTCATGTTAGGTAAAGGGTTAAAAAAATAAAAATTAAATGGTTTATGTCTGATATTTAACCCAAGTTAATAAAATTGATAAATTTGTCCCTCGAGTGGAACAAGGCTTTGCAATTCTTTAGCACTGCAAAGCCTTGTTGCTCCCAAGGGATGAAATACACCTCCACCATGCTATTCTGTAGATTGTTGAGGCCTAAAATATAAAACAAACCAAGAACATGAACTTTCGATGGCAAAGAAATATTTACAAAAATAAAATAAAAAACCACCCGCCCACATGCAGTTTTACCCCAAAAAAGCCCAAGAAACTGAAGATCTACTTTGCGGGGCCTAAACCATTTAATGTTTATTTTTTTAAGTTTGCATTGGTTATAAAAAAGAGAGCATGTGCCAGCCAAAAGGACCATACAGGAGGGCCTGAGAAACAGATTTTTAACTTTTTTTTTAGACTTAATGGCCCTGCTGTATTTATCAAATGATCAGGCCTGGAAGCACGGAAGTACACAACTCGTATGAAGCTCAGATGAGATTAAATGAAAGGTGAACACAAGAGATAGATTCAATAAAAACTTTTATTTATATTCATTTAATCTCTGTAAGGACTGAAATTAATAAAAAAAAATCTAACATCTGAAAAATATACAAAAAAATCCAATATTAACTCATTAGCTGTCCTTTGTCACATGACGATACAAATATTTGACAGAACTGCTAGTTTAAACACCACATACCAACATTAATCAGATGCTCAAAGCAATGTTATTTATTTATTTATTTACTGGATAAGGTCATTTTCGGTATCAATGGCTATATCGCAAAACAGTGGATTATGTTAACCCTGAAAGTCTCTGGCAAATCTGGTACAATTTTCGTGACACACAAAAATTTCACACATGTTGCTCAGTAGAATTAAAGGCAACCAAGTATTATTTATTTATTTATTATTTATTTATTTATTGACGTTTAACTCTTAACCCGCTAAGCATTTTATAGATATTTTTCATCAAATCTAGTCATGGCTGCTTTAAAGCAGCCATGGCTAGAATTGATGAAAAATAAATCTAAATGTAACACAAGAAATCATTGGTGAAAAATCCAATCCATTTACAGAGAGACAATATGATTAAATATGCACAAATTATACTAATTGCAGAGACAAGAGAAACTCTGTGCTGGGCAGGAATATCCGCCAGCAGCATGCAAAGAGTTATGGTCACATATTTTTGCACAATGGCTAATCATGACCACAACATGGGTATCAACTCATGACCAGGGATGAGCGTTAATAAGCCATGTTGCCCATTTTAGAGAGGGTTTGCACCTCCCAAGCATTGGTGACTGGGTCCTATTTTACCAGTAAAAAAGAGCCTGTTTACCGCCGTGAACAGGCACTGCTAGGCAGCCAAGACTTTACTTGAAAGTAACTGAGCTTTTTTAGGAAGCCTATGGTGAACTCCAGCAGGAACACCTGTTTGTGGGTCCAAAAATTGAGTAAGTTGAAACGGGGTCTGTAAACGTTAATAAAAAATAAATCTAAACATGCTGATGCACATATTATACTGGCATTAATAAAATACTCTGTTAATAAAAGCTATATTCCTGTTGAAGCGTTCCAAGATACCATATCATGCACATCATATACCCTGGGTTGCAATATTTTTGAATGTTAGTAGTTGGATGGGTGACCATTTCAGCAACTGATTCGCATTCCCGCGTTGTGTCCTTGGGCAAGACACTTAACCCTGATTGCCTATATGGGGGCACGATGATGCTGTGTACTAAGGCATACTGCATGTCGAAGTTGCGCATGTCTTCAACCAATCTAACCCTGCCTGTGCCACGGTGCAGAGTTCAGAGTTACGATGTTGGGGAGCTGACAGCTGCTCGTCGTTGCTCGGTGGTTCTCTCCGAGTACTCCGGCTTCCTCCACCCGTAAACTGTCATCGACATGATATGACCCTGGCTGTTAATGTGTCGTTAAACCCTAATAAGAAAAAAAAAAAAAAATATTTTGAATTCAAAGGATTACTTATTAAAAATAGAATGTAAATATTAGAAGTTGGTATATTTATTTATTTATTGGTGTTTAAGGTCACATATTTCTGCACAATGGCTAACCATGACCGTGACAGTTTTACGGGTAGAGGAAGCCGGAGTACCCGGAGAAAACCACCGAGCAACGGCGAGCAACTGTCAGCTCCCCAACATACCAACTCCACACAAGCAGGGTTAGCATTGGTTGAAGACAAATGCACTATCGACGTGCAGTACGCCTCAGTACACAACGTCACCGTGCCCCCACGTGGGCAATGGTGGTGAAGTGTCTTGCCCAAGGACACAACGTGGTTGCCGCAGGTGGGATTCTAACCGAGGACATCTCGGCTTGCAGCCTGCACCTCTACCAACTGAGGCGCCCCGCCCCCTCGAAGTTGGTTCAATCTAAATGAGAAATGTAGCATCACATTGAAGTGAAATTGCATTATGTACATAATGAAAGTGTCAATGACACCGCAGCTTAACTTGACTGTGTGTGGTGTATGATATAGAGAGTAATCGCTTGACTGGACTGGTTACGTGAAATAATTCACGAGAGGTGAGGGACGTTGTACAAACACGAGTGCGCGAATGCGCATGAGTGTTTTACAATATAGTCCCTCGCCTTGAATGAATTATTTCATGTAACCAATCCAGTCAAGCGATTACTCTGATTATTACTTTTCATTATTAATGATAATTATATTATTTAACCCTTTACGTAATGTAACGTTCAAAACTGGCCAGCGCTATTCTCAAAAATCGCCAATTAATTTTCATTATTTTTTCATTTTCTGTCTCTAAAACATAGGTTATGACCCCTCATTGGAACGAGCTCGTTCCAATGAGGGGGTCATAGCCTATGTTTTTGAGACAGAAAATGAAAATAATAGTTATTCAAGAATTATTTTTGAAAGTGTCGTCTGCTTTTCACATTAGGTAAAGTTTTAAAAAAAAAAAACCCAAAACAATGACGTCCCCATTACACCCATGGTAAAGCGTCTTCGTTTGCGCGCACAGATACATGATCCAATTGCTGATTGCATAATTCACTTGTGAAGTTATTGTTTATAATCAAACCCGGAAATCCCAGTAAATCACACTTTGGAAAGTAATAAGAAAAGGATAATGTTCAATGTTTATGAAAGGATTATGAAATAAGACAATAATTGTGATAATTGAGAATATGTTAAGTTCTGTACCCTACATGCTATGTTTTCAACAAGAATAATTTGAGGTTTAGTCTGTACTAAAGAATTGAGGCTTGAGCTGATGTGGCCCTCATAGTTAACCTATGTCAACCAAAGTTACAGTAAAATCATTCCAAAACAAGTCATCCTGCCAAGTTAAATGAAATCCCTTCATAAATATGACTTGTAGACTTTGCTAAAGGAATCTAAGTCACATGCCAGTCCGGCGATCACAGTTGACCGATCGTGACCAAAATAGGACAGTCTCATCTAGGTATCATACCAAGGTAGCCTACCAAGTTACAATGAAATCCCTAAAAAAGAACAACGTGTGGACAGTGCTAAAAGAATCTAGGTCACGTGCCCAAGCGGCGGTAATGGCTAACCAATCGTGACCGAAATAGGACAGTCTCATCTAGACATCATATTGAGTTATCCTACAAATTTACAATGAAATCGCTTCATAAATATGAACTTTAGACTGTCCTAAACAAATGTAAGTCGAGGACCCGTGCGACCATCACGGCTGACCAATCACAGCCAAACTAGGATGTTCTCATCTAGACATCATACCGAGTCATCCTACAAATTTGCAATGAAAGCCCTTCATGAATGCAACCTGTAAACTGTGCTCAAGGAATCTAGGTAACGTGCCCTAGCGGCCATCACGGGTGACTGAACCCGACCAAAATAGGATGTTCTCATCTAGACATTATACAGAGTCATCCTACCAAGTTACAATGAACTCCCTTCAGAAATATGACCTGTAGACTGTGCTAAAGGTTTTCAGGTTTCAGGCCCGCGTGACCACCACGGTTGGCCAATCACGACCAAAATGGGATGTCTAGAAATGACTTTGAACCTGCATACGAAAGTTCGTGATGATCGGACAAGAACTATGGGGTGTAGCCTGTGCTAAAGAAAATGCGAACAGACTCACAGAATAACAGACAGACATCCGC
This sequence comes from Pictodentalium vernedei, assembly GCA_031216915.1. NCBI lineage: Eukaryota > Metazoa > Mollusca > Scaphopoda > Dentaliida > Dentaliidae > Pictodentalium > Pictodentalium vernedei. The sequence goes on along the minus strand of CM062289.1, from coordinate 424,992,155 downwards.
ACGTTTGATGGCAACAGCTTACCTTAACTTCATCAAATTAAGCTAAAAATGATTAGCTTAATGGTAAGTATAGAAAGAAAGCCCATGCTAAATCGTTAACCCTCTGCTATCTAATGTCAAAATATTCAGCAGCAAATATTTTCAATAATACAGTTTGATATTTATCCACATATACCTTTTCTGACAGAGCTCAGTGAGCTCGTTCAAACAAGATATAATTGGTTAAATTCATAGTTAAAGAGAAAAAAAGCATTACTGGAGAAAATTCTGTTGCACTACCAGAGTGCTAGGGGTTAACTAATGTTAGAAATTCCACTTTAAATTTTGTTATTTTTTCAACTTTTGCTTCCGTAACATAGCTGATGGCACCTCCCTCCTTGGAAAGAAAGTGACAAACTCGTTCCAATGATGGGCACATGCTTTGTTTTGAAAGCAAATGAAAGTGTCAATGGCATTGCAGCATACCCTGACTTTATAATGCATTTATGAAAACAATATCATAATTACTTAATTTAAGTTGCATTTATGTAAATTGTTTCATAATTATTGATTTTTTGTTATTTATCAGAAAAAAACTTTTTGCTATCTATCAGAAAAAACCCTTCCAAGGGTTCCCAAGAGTTCCCATTGGGAGTTATGGTAGATAAAAACAAACCATTTTCAATAATATAAAAACAAATCAGTTTGTGCAACACTGCTCCACACAAGGTATCACTGCAGTAAAAATTTGTGACATCGACGCCGTAGCTGCGACGGGTGGTGCAATCTCACAAAATTCTAAGTTCATCAGGGGCCATAATTCCAAGAAAAATATATATTTGGAACAACACATGCATTGATTGAACAGTGGCTAGACATCAATAAGATACACTTACATGCCAAATATAAAGTCATTCCATCAAGTATTTCAAAAGTTATTGAGTTTTGAAACGCGTTGGTCACAGACAGACCGACAGACCAACGGACCGACAGACCGACATTGCCACTTATTGAGCTGCTAGTCGCAGCTAAATATCTGAATTAGAGTTACCCGCCTTGAACTGTTGTACTCGGAAATAATGCAATCTCTAAAAATAAGCAGCCTTGGGAAAATATATTGTTTCAATAAACATTTGAAACATTCTAATGAATCTTGCATTATTGTTGAATATTCCAGAAAGTGATTTGATGACTTTTGGACCTAAAAAAATATAACTGACTTTTGGTGTGGTTTTGTTGGGAATTCCCTGAAAAATAGGTATTTCCCTTCCGGTCAGGTTTTCTCTCTTATTTGTTGCATGACCCCCTGTTTTCAGGTCAGAAAAAGTTGTCTGAAGGGCTATACTTGACAGATATTTGAATGCCAAAATTAAAGTGATGCGAACATTATTTTTATCTCTTGAAAGTTTTTATGGCTGCCTATACCACAAACAGCAATGGTTTCAATATATTTCAATTTGTACATATCAGGTAAACAAAATATAAGGGAGATAACTACATATTGTTCTCTCATAACCAAAAATGGCCTGGATCTGTTCATAAAAAACTTTATAAAAAAGGTATGAGAAAAGCAGAGTTTTGTTTCATCACAAGCATTTCCCTTTACTAGAGCTGTAGGTTTTTAAATTTCTTGTTCGGTTTCGGTTTTGGTTTTTCAGGTGGAGTAAAACCTCGGTTCGGTTCGGTTTTTGGTTTGTTCATGAGGCCAAGTAAAATTCAATAAAACTCATTCTTATGTCCGGAATCATAACTGAATGGTAGTGAAATTGAGTGAAACTCAATGAATGCCCGAAATAAGCTATATAATACATGAAGAATCAGGAAGGCCAGTATAATAATTACCAAAATATACAGAACTTTTATTGTGCTTGGCCATTTTTCGAGGTCTGACACCTACACGCAACTTGAGGAAAGCTGCAAACACAACTAAACTGAAATGTCGGAAATTCACAGAATGTAGCCTTCCCAGAGTAGTGAGAGTACCCAGACACTGCCATTGGCAGTGTCTGGGTACTCTCACTACTCTGGGATGGCTACATTCTGTAAATTTCTGCAGCAAGAGAGTATTTAATAAAAAAAAAAACGAAAAACCTTAGATTACAGGATGTCGACGGTTTCGGTTTCTAAAAAAAACTAAAAACCTCGGTTCGGCTTTGGTTAACCTACAGCTCTACCCTTTACCCTGAAGGTAAATAGAAGTCATTCACCATATCCAACAGCTGATTTGAAAATTTATCCTATTATATTTTGTTTGACAGAGATTTCAGACATTTGACAAACAAAATATAATAAAGAATTTTCATATAAGATTTTAACTGGTTGAGTGCTAGAAGCCACTATCATAGCTCTATTGAAAAGTGCTCAAAGCCATTTTTCTATTATGGTTTAACGACACATCAACAGCCAGGGTCATATCATGTCGGTGACAGTTTTACGGGTGGAGGAAGCTGGAGTATCCAGAGAGAACCACCGAGCAACGACGAGCAGCTGTCAGCTCTCCATCATCGTAACTCTGAACTCTGCACCGCGGCATAGGCAAGGTTAGATTTGTTGAAGACATGCACACCGTCGATGTGCAGTATGCCTTAGTACACAGCATCATCGTGCCCCCATGTAGGCAATCGGGGTTAAGTGCCTTGCCCAAGGACACAACGCAGTAGCGTGAATCAGTCGCTGATATGGTCACCCATCCAACTACTAACCGCGCTCGACGTTGCTTAACTTTGGTGATCTGACGAGAACCGGCTATCATAATGCCACCGCACCCTTTCGAAGCCACTTTAGTGGCTTCACACTGTATGCATTAGCTTATCTGCTTAGCAGTAGAAGAAAAAAAAAATATATCAAATTGTTTGGTTACAATTTGTTGGAGAGTGCCATTTGGCACTCTCCAATAAATTGCAACAAAACTATTTACGAACAAAATATTACTTAACTAAAGATACGCTTGCAGGTAGCATGGTATCTTTGAAAACAAAATACCCATGTTTCAAATCCCCTTTGAAAAATAATTTAGCACTCAACAGGTTAACCCTTTACCTAACGAATTGCCCGCATCTGCTCCCCGTAATATGCAAATTGAGCAGTTGATAAAATTAAATTTTTCAAAATATTTCGACAAAACCATATCATGTGACCCCTCATTGGAATGAGCTCATTGAGCTCGTTCCAATGGGGGGGGGGGGGGTCACATGATATGGTGTTGTCGAAAGATTTTGAAAAATTTAAAAAAATGATATTTAAAATAATAAATTTTGATATCGCCTGTGTTGGGTAAAAGGTTAAAGGTAACAAGGAATACATGATATGTATATATATATATTCTAGATTGAGCAACTGACAATTATAATACCGTTTGTAAATCTACAAAATATGCTATTTATAAATATATACATTTTACAACACAAAATAGTATGTGGAGATTGGACTACCACTAAAACACCCAGTGAGTGGAGTTTCCACCCAGACAATAAGTCCTGTAAAAAGCAATAGAAAGCAAGTTTCGGTCAATGAACCTCAGGGGCAATCTGGGGGTCCATTGGCTGAAACCTTTCTTTCAATTCCTGAGCATTATCAGAGGAATTGACAGTTTATTATATGCATGGAAAGTCCACTCCATGGGTGGCTTAGTGGTAATACACTCCCAAAGTATTGTATTTTGATTTTACTGAACACAAGTAAAGAGTAGAAATCGTAATTTCTAAACCCAAGTAACGGGGAGAAATCATTATAGAGGCGACAAGTTTGTCTCTCAATTTTTTCAATGATTTATTCTCGAAGTAAAGTTAAAAAACAACCCAAATCCATTTCAAAATTCAATGGAGGAGTTGATGAGTTTGGGAGGAGGTGACCCTCCCCTCCAGATGGGAAGGGGCCACCTCCTCTCACACTCCTCTATCTCAGGCCTTCGAGACATGCATACTTCAGCATGTCATTGCAGGTCTGCTAGTGCGAGTAAATGCCCATTTCCCGGGGCCTGACTCCACTGCCCTGAAGTGCTTCCGGCACACCTGTCAATAATGAGAATTCATCATTTCTAAGCCAAATTAAGGGACCTGTTAATATATTACATACAGAATGAACATACAAGTTTTTACTTTTACACGTACGTCAAGTTTGCACAATACAACAAGGATTTTTTGTCGAGACTGCCAAATCGACCTATGATAACTTAACCCCCTACACTGATGTCGAAATATCTAAAGTTCAGGGCAATGAGCTCTGTCAAACAAGATTGAATTGATTAAATTCCCAGTTGCATTATGGGAAAAATGGCTACTTCAAATCTGGATGTTTTGGCATCAGTGTGCAGGGGGTTAATAATGAATGGATCATCATACATAAGACATGATCACACACAAGACAAAAACATAAATAAAGAAACCCTCCACCCTTTGTAGCCTATTAAACTGCCAGAAATCTCTGGTTGTATATGTTACCCTATTAACCAATCATTACACTTCAAATCAATAGTTAAACATTAATTGCTCACCTGATAAAATTGGCTAAAGAAGGATTTAAGGTCAAATTCAGCATCTACATGTTAATATAGTTAATTTAATTTAGCTAGAAGAGTGGGACTTGGGGTGAGAAGGGTCTGGTAGGCAATTTTTTTACTTTATTTTTTTTTTTTTTGCATAAAATCACTCAAACCCCTTCAAAACACATTCTGAGGCAAAGAGAAAAAAAATAAACCAGTGGACCCCTCAAACTCCCCACCCACAACAGGGTGAAAGTTAATTTTTTTTGCATAAAGTCACCTCAAACCCTCCAATTTTTCTTTTCAAGCCTCAAGTGGCTTGGTGGTCCCCATTTGAGCAAATGTTAATCTTATGTACTCACATGTACACCTAACAATCTGGTCTGTCATTGTGAGCACACTGCATTTAACCGTCTGCTTTCTAATGTCAAAATGGCAAAGTTTTCAGCAGCAAATATTTCCCATAATGCAGTTTAATATTTAACCAAATATACCTTGTTTGACAGAGCTCGGTGAGCTCTGTCAAACAAGATATAATTGGTTAAATTCATAGTTGAAAAAGAGAAAAACAGTGATTGGAGAAAATTCTGCTGCACAACCAGTGTGCTAGGGGTTAAACAATAGTAATTTCTCAATTGGGTTCTGTGTTAAATTTCAAACCACTCTGGTGTCCACCATAATTAGTCAAGCAATGGATATTGAACAAACTTTAATCTAGGAGGCATAGCAATGCTATATTGCTATCAAAAGATTCTGCCTGGTTGGTCTGAAGAAGAAAATCTTTGAAGAATATTCCTCATACTGCACTATGTTAATTTAAAATTCGGCCTCCCATAATTTTGTGGGTGCTAACAGAATTATGTCCCTTGTGGTGCTCCCTGTGGGCTGGGCATTCTTATTCAAACTTGAATTGACATATGATAAGTAACATGCATATCAAATTTGGATCAATTCGGCCCAGTTGATAAAGTAAAGTTCTTGCAGGACGGAAAGATGGACAACAGACAGAAAGTGATTACTAAAGCTTCCTTGAGTTTTGCTCAGGCGAGCCTAAAAAACTGTCAGTAAATCACATCATGTTGGCTGTAAAGCAGCCAGGAACCAAACTGTTAACTGATAAGAGTGCTGGAGCCTGAATTTCTGCTTTGTTCTGAAGTGCAGGCACCACAACTTAAAGGCTTAATATCGTGTGGATGTCCTTCATATTATCTTTAGAGTGGAAAAAGCTTTCGAATCCCACCTGCGGCAACCGCGTTGTGTCCTTGGGCAAGACACTTCACCCCATTGCTCATCTGGGGGCACGGTGACGTCGTGGACTAAGGCGTACTGTATGTTGATGGTGCACTTGTCTTCAACCAATGCTAACCCTGCTTGTGTGGAGTTAGTATGTTGGGGAGCTGACAGTTGCTCGGTGGTTCTCTCCAGGTACTCCGGCTTCCTCCACCCGTAAAACTGTCATGGTCATGATTAGCCATTGTGCAGAAATATGTGACCTTAAACCCCAATAAATAAATAAATAAATAGTGGAAAAAGCTAGTCTGTATAGATTTGCCTTGTTACAATTTATGGAAGAGTCCCTATAAACTGAAACAAGGCAAAGACATGCGAATAAATTTTGACAACAAAAAATAATTTAGTACTCTACCAGTGAAGTATTTCAAAGCAAACCAATGAAGATGGAAAGTACATTTTTTCAAGTGATAATACAACAGGGATGCGCAAATTGAAAATTTAAGACAACCCCAGAAAGGTTATGCTAAACAAAGTAGCATAACCCTTTTGGGCAAAGACATCCCCAATGCCATTGTGCTCTCGCTTGTCAGTGTTTCTTTTTAACCCATTACCCAACGCAGATGATTTCAAAATTTATTATTTTAAATATCATCTTTTTAATTTTTAAAAAAAATTTCAAGAAAACCACATCATGTGACCCCTCTTTGGAATGAGCTCGACGAGCTCGTTCCAAAGAGGGGTCACATGATATGGTTTTGTTGAAATTGTTCGAAAAATATTATTTTTTCAGCTGCTGAATTTGCATGTTACGCAGGTGGATGCGGGCGATTCATTGGGTAAAGGGTTAAGTGGGGGAGAATGTTGAATTATTTCCAGTCATCAAAATTTGTTCACCTGTCTTTGACTTGTTACAGCACTTGGTCCCCACAGCAACCCCACCAACCAACCCCCACCACACACACATATGGTTAGTTTACTGGGGTTTAACAGCACATTCAAAAGCCAGAGTAATGTCAAGACAGTTTTATGCGACTGAGAGCAGCTGTCAGACGCTCCCATTTAATATTTGACACAAGCTGTGTTACCCCCTCCCCCCATTAACAACTAGTGAATAAAAGAATGCTGTATTGGGTGAAAATGTTACAAGGTCATGTAAAATGAGGTAAACATCGTTAATTTGATTCAAATCAAACTAAAACTTTACTATGTTGGGAATAGGAAATCAATGCAGAGATTTTCTAGTAGGTTTTGGGGAGGGGTAAAATTTATCACAACTCACTGAATGCTATATACCACACACCTGGTCACGACACACCACAAGCTACATACTTGATATGGAATTAAGCTCACAGATTTATTGTCAATAAACAATCCTTTTTATCTTTAATATGCATAATATGGCATCCCAAAACACGATAATGACCAACAATAAAATGTTCTGACTCATGAATATAGTCTTGTGTCACTTTTCTTGTTCATGATTTATTTATTGATGTTTAAGATCACATATTTCTGCACAACTGCTACTCGTGACCGCAACATAGAGACAAAGTCAAGGTTAGTCAATCGTTTATACCCATGTTTAGATGTCTTCCACCCCAAGCACTGGTGACTGGGTCCTATTCTACCAGTAAAACAGAGTTTGTTTACCACAGTAAAAAACACTGCTTCACTTCCCGGGGTTCTGAAGGTGTTGTTAATTATTTAATCAGTTTCATGCAGTATCTAAGTCAATATAAAAACTGCAGCCAAGTTTTATCTCTCAGCAGACTGAAGGCAAAACACTGAAATTTCAAAGAGAAATTTTTCCTACAATTCAACTAGCAATTTAACCCTTTACCTAACGTAACGGCCAAAACCGGCCAGTGCTATTCTCAAAAATCGCCAATTAATTTTCATTATTTTTTAAATTTTTTGTCTCAAAAACAAAGGTTATGACCCCTCATTGGAACGGGCCCATCGAGCTCGTTCCAACAAGGGGTCATAACCTATGTTTTTGAGACAAAAAAATGAAAAAAATTAGTTAATCAAGAATTATTTTTGTAAGTGTCGTCTGCTTTTCAGGTTAGGTAAAGGGTTAAACAATTCAATGTAATTATTTATATTTATTTATTAGTGTTTCAGGTCACATACTTAAGAACAATGGCTAATCGTGACCGTGACAGTTTTACAGGTGGAGGAAGCCGGAGTACCCAGATAGAACCACCGAGCATCGACGAGCAACTGTCAGCTCCTCAATATTCTAACTCTGTTCAAGCTCCGCTCAAGCAAGGTTACAGCGCTTGAAACATGTGCACCATCGACATGCAGTACGCATTAGTACATGGCGTCATCATACCCCCATGTAGGCAACCGGATTAAGTGCCTTGCCCAAGGACACAACACGGGGCGTCCCAGACGGGGATTGAACTTGGGACCTCTAGCATAGAGGTCCAACAGTTTACCACTGAGCCACTGCGCACCACACGATGTAACTGGTTAAATTCTTAATTGCATTATGGGAAAAGAGTCCACACGATGTAACTGATTAAATTCTTAATTGCATTATGGGAAAAGAGCCACTGGTCGAAGTTTTAATTTAGTGTGCAGGAGATTATATTTACTTATTTATTGGCATTTAACCCTTTACCTAACATGAAAAGCAGATGACACTTGCAAACAAAATTCCTGAATAACTAATTTTTTTCATTTTTTGTCTCAAAAACATAGGTTATGACCCCTCATTGGAACGAGCTCGATGAGCTCGTTCCAACGAGGGGTCATAACCTATGTTTTTGAGACAAAAAATGAAAATATTTTGAAAATTAATTGGCGATTTTTTAGAATAGCGCTGACCGGTTTTTGCCATTACGTTGGGTAAAGGGTTAACATCATTATCGGCATCTTTGGATATCTCATCCGCAACAAAGGGATGAAGTCAAGTAAGCCAATTTTTTATGTTTTTATCTGTGCTGCCCACTGTAAAGAACTTCAACCTTCTGGGTCCCCTTTTACCAGTAAGTAGAACTTGTTTACTGCAGTTAGCAAGTAAAAGCTCCACTTCCTGGGGTTCCCAATGGGGTACAAGACAATAAAGATTAATAACTCCACAGTGTCATATCAATACAAATGTCAAAAATGAACCTGATCTGTAGTATTTGTCAATGAAGCAGTATGATAAATATACCTTTTCTGTGTTTATTACAGACAAGTTGGGGGCATGGTGGCTCAGTAGGCAGAGGTGCAGGCTGCAAGCCGAAAGGTCCTCGGTTTGAATCCCACCTGTGGCAACTGCGTTGTGTCCGTGGCCAAGACACTTCCCCCCATTGCCCATGTGGGGGCATAGTGGTATTGTGTTCTAAGGCGTACTGCATGTCAGTTGTGCACTTGTCTTCAACCAATCTAGCCCTGCTTGTGTGGAGTTAGTGTGTTGGGGAGCCTGAGTTGCTCGCCATTGCTTGGTGGTTTTCTCTGATCTCTGAGTACTCCGGCTTCTTCCATCCGTAAAACTGTCTCTGGCTGTCGTTAAACCCCAATAAATGAATAAATATTCATCAAATCTAGTCCTGGCTGCTTTACAGCAGCCATGACCAGATTTGATGAAAAATATCTTGAAAATATTCAGCGAGTTAACAGTTAAACACCAATGAATCAATAGCAAGTCCATTCTATAAGTACAGACAAGTTATCATTGGGAAAAATTACATCTTGAAAGTTATAAGACAATAAAGTAGAATGCACTGCTCCACCCCACAGGGTTCCCATGAAGAAGTGAGCAGAGGGTTAAAATCAAGTAGAATGCAGTACTCCACTCCTTGAGATTCCCACAGATAAGTGAGCAGAGGGATGAAACAAAGTAGAATGCACAGCTCCACTCCACAAGCAAGTGTGCTGTTTGAGGGCTAAAACCAAGTAGAATGTACCACTCCACTCCACAGGTTTCCCACAAGGGAGTGTGCAGAAGGTTAAAACCAAGTAGAATCCACTGCTCCACTTCACTCCACAGGATTCCACAGGGAAGTCTATAGAGGGTTAAAACCAAGTAGAATGCACTGCTACACTCCACAAGGTTTTCACAAGAAAGTGTGCAGATTGCGGGTTAAAACCAAGTAGAATGCACTGCTCCATTCCACGGGTTTCCACAGGGAAGTTTGCAGATTGCGGGTTAAAAGGAAGTAGGATGCACTGCTCCACTCCACAAGGTTTTCACAAGAAAGTGTGCAGATTGCGGGTTAAAACCAGGTATAATTCACTGCTCCACTCCACAGAGTTCCCAAAGGGAAGTTTGCAGAGGGTTAAAACCAAGTAGAATGCACTGCTCCACTCACAGGTTTTCCGCAGGGAAGTTTGCAGTGGGTTAAAACCAAGATAGTCCTCCATTACATACTTTCTATTTTTTACTGTGATGGTACCATGGCTTTTTTCACATTGAGGTCCAAAGCCCAATGTATTTGTACTTTTATTGATAGAATGCTATTATTTGCAACATTGCAGGAAAGGTTTGCAACACTAATGGAATGGCTTGAGCTGAACTTGAGGATGAGACCCAGCATCATTAAATCTGAGGGCACTGTCAGTTTTTATTTTCAGGTCGATTCGAATCCCAAATCATATCAGGCAGAGGATTTTGGTGTATTCTCACTTTGCCAGCAGGCTGGAGTGAGAAATTTTCACACCTGGTCTCGTCTGTATTAGTACTATTGACAGATATTCACAGTCGTTGGTCCTCTGTTTGTTAGCAGTGTTTACTACAATTTGGTGATACAGAACAAACCAGAACAATCATTGCAAAGATCTGTTTGCATGAGGGCTAAAATTTAAATTTCAGCAGTGCAAAATCTTGCTCCGTCAGTCAAAAATAGAATGCACTGGTGAAATTAACAATTGCATTATGAAAAAAAGTTTAAAATTTTAAATTCAACAATATATCATCACTTGAGTACAACAAGGTGCTATCTGCAATGCCTTAGCATTGCAGATGGCACCTTGTTGCACTCAAGGGATGATATTTATAAATAAATAATGCATTAATTGGTATGTCATGTTTATATTAAGCTCAAAGTGTGTATAGAAATATAGTACAGACTATACTTCAAATCTTTATTGTCTGAGTTATTAACACCCTTTTAGGTATCGCAGAACTAAATATTGAAATTAGAGTGAACCGCCTTAAAATGTTGCACTCGGAAATGATGCAATCTCTAAAAATAGACAGCCTTGGGAAAATCCATTGTTTCAATAAACGTTTGAGACATTCTATTGACATCTTGCATTATTGTTGAATATTCCTGATAAAAAAAGAGGGTGATTTGATGACTTTTGGACCTAAAAAATACAATTTACTTTTTGTGTGTTTTTGTAGGGAATTCCCTGAAAAATATGTGCACGTGACCGGTACTTCCCTTTGTGTCAGTTTTTCTTTCTTATTTGTTGCATGACCCCGTTTTCAGATCAGAAAAAGTTGTCTGAAGGGCTATACTTGACAGAGATATTTGAATGCCAAAATTAAAGTGATGCAATCATATTTTTTTCTGCCTTAACGTTATAATGGTCGCCTATGGGAAAATATTTAGTTCTGTGATACCTTTATGAGAACAATACCTGCTGGCAAAGTGAGAACACCCCAGCATTTTGCCTTGTCTCGAATCTTGAACCAAATCTCATGACTCTTCAAATTGTAAATATTATATCTTCTTACAGCTGTAAATATTACCAATCACCACTCAAGTATTCAACGGAGACTCGTCTGTCAGAGGAAGTCAATCAAAAAAGTGGAATATTCCAGAATGGAATCAAAAAAGTAATTCAGAAAGTAGAACCTCCTTGAACTCTTCTTCTATCATTAGATCTCATTTAACCCTTTACCCAATGTAACGGCCAAAACTGGCCAGTGCAATTCATAGATAACGCCAATTAATTTTAATTATTTTTTTCATTTTTTGTCTCAAAAACATAGGTTATGACCCCTCTTTGGAATGAGCTTGTTGAGCTCATTCCAATGAGGGGTCATAACCTATGTTTTTGAGACAAAAATTAGTTATTCAAAAATTTTGTTTGCAAGTATCATCTGCTTTTCATGTTAGGTAAAGCGTTAGTTAGTTAGTTATTGATGTTTAAGGTCACATATTTATGCACAATGGCTAATCATGACCGAGACAGTTTTACGGGTGGAGGAAGCCGGAGTACCCGGAGAGAACCACCGAGCAATGACGAGCAGCTGCCAGCTCCCCAACATCGTAACTCCGCACTGCAGCACAGGCAGGGTTAGATTGGTTGAAGACATGCGTACCATCGACATGCATTACGCCTTAGTACATGGCGTCACCGTGCCCCCACATGGGCAATGGGGGTGAAGTGTCTTGCCCAAGGATACAATGCGGTTGCTGCAGGTGGGATTCGAACTGAGGACCTCTCGGCTTGCAGCCTGCACCTCTACCTACTGAGCAACCGCACCCCCCTAGGTAAAGGGTTAAAGGAAACCTGATTATAAAAGAAGAGTTCAAGAAGAGACATTTGGTTGGATTTTGAGTACATGTTGACGATTCGAAAATTGCGATGATTTTGAATCAAACTGAATTTTGAAGGACCCTATTAAGCCTGTAACAAATGAACCAAAATTTCCCAACACTGTGCACAAAGCTTGTTGTACAGGTTTTATTTTTTCTCACTTTTCACTTCCTCACCCTAGCTCAAGACCCTTCACTGGAATTAACTGGTTGGGCTTGTTCCAATGATAAGCTGTGTTTTGGATACCAGAGGAATCAATTAACCCTTTACCTAACATGGAAAGCAGATGACACTTGCAAAAAAAACATTCTTGAATAACTATTTTTTTTATTTTTTGTCTCAAAAACATAGGTTATGACCCCTCATTGGAATGAGCTCTATGAACTCATTCCAATGTGGGGTCATAACCTATGTTTTTCGGACAAAAAAGGAAAAAAAAAATAATGAAAATTAATCGGTGAATTTTGAGAATAGAGCTGGCCGGTTTTGGCCATTACCTTATGTAAAGGGTTAACTCTTTGCATGCTGCTGGCGGATATTCCTGCCCAGCACAGGGTTTCTCTTGTTACTGAAATAAGTATATGTTGGGCACATTTAGTCATATTTGCCCCATGTAAATTGAATGGATTTTTTCACCAATGGTTTATTGTGTTACATTTATATTAATTTTTCATCAAATCTAGTCATGGCTGCTTTATAGCAGCCATGACTAGATTTGATAAAAAATATCTAAAAAATACTCAGCAGGTTTAGAGTTAAAGAAATGAAATTTTCCAGTGATTAAAAAAAAAGTGTCATTCACAACATAACTCTTGTTAGATGGAAGGGTAAATGGCATTGCAGGGTTTGTGCAAAAGGTCCTAGTTTCCAGATATATATGGTACATCAACTCACAGAGATGGAAACTCTATACAATTCAGTACATTAATGTTTTACAGTCAGTCATCAGATGACGGTGGCAATACTGCAGGCAAAAAAAATTCAAGAGAGCCCCATCCAAAATATACCATCTGGCAACAAGACACTTATTGTCACACAAGCACAGTCAAGCCTGGAAATGAGGAATCTGTCATTTGTAGAATGGGGACCCAGAGGGTAAATTTGCTGAGGCTCTCCCATACAATGGACTAGATTCCCCCAATTTATCCTCTGGGTGCCTCTTTCTGTTTTGGCCTGAGACCATGATTCAGAGTGAGATTCACAGAGGGTAAATTCAGTAATGCGACCCTGCTATGCAGGATAACATCACCAAATTCACCCTCTGGGGACCCCATTCTGCAGATGACAGTCTTCTTATTTCCAGACTTGTACATAGCAGTCAACAAATCAACAGAAACCAACTGTGAGCACAAGAAGTCCCAACATGTCGCAGACATCCTAGTCGTCTCACTATGCTCTTCTGTGACTGAAGGTTTTACAACTCACAAAGCTGTGTTCCCTGCCAGCAGGTGCTGTCAGTAGAGCACATTCTTTTATATTGTACTGATTTTTATCATGTCAGAGGGCAGTATTTTACAGTTGGATCTTCGAGAGATTTATTTTGCTTGCAGTTGTTCGGTGGTTCTCTCCAGGTACTCCGGCTTCCTCCACCCATAAAAACTGTCTGCCTTGAGGTGACGCTGGCTGTCAAAAGTGTTGTAAACCCCAATAAATAATAAAAGGCCACCTGGCCACACGTCCCCTGAAAAAAGTGTGTAATTCTGAGATTTTGAAAAAAATTGAATTCTTCGAAGTCGAAAAAGGGACATAACTCTGGAAAAAAATGTCAGACCAAACCCTGATTTGAACTTGACCTGCATGTTATGTTAATACACCTACATACCAAATGCTATTTGAATTGGTCAACAACAACTAAAGTTATCAGGAAACCCCAAAAAAGAATTTTCTAAGTTGAAAAGGGGAATAACTCTGGAAAAAGTTGTCAAACTGCACCCCAATTCGAACCTGACCTGTATTTTACATTGATACACCTACATACCAAATTTCATTTGATTTGGCCAACTATCCCTGAAGTTATATCATTGGAAAACCAAAAACAATTAATTTTTGGAAGTCCAAAAAGAGGCATAACTGTGGCAAAAATTGTAAAATCGCAACCCAATTCGAACCTGACCTGTATTTTACATTGATACACCTACATATCAAATTTCATTTGATTTGGCCAACTATCACTGAAGTTATCATTGGGAAACCAAAAAAAATGATTTTTTGAAGTCAAAAAGTGGCATAACTGTAGCAAAAATTGTCGAACCCCACTGCGATTCGAACTTGACCTGTATTTTATGTTGATACATATACAAATCAAATTTCATTTTATTTGGCCAACTATAACTATAGTTATCATTGGGAAACCAAAGTGGGACACACAGATGGATGCACACCGGCTATTTTAATAGTCCCCCGAAAAAATTACAAATATTAATCAGATTTCTACAGAATAAAACTCACCCCTCAGCATTTGCCAAACATAAAGCAATTCCCCAAAATTGCTAGGAAAATCAGGAAAAATTATATTTTTTCAATTTTTGTCTCACTGAAGTCATACCAATGAGGAGTCATAAGGTATGTTTCCGAGACCAAAAAATGAAAATCTCTAGTTATTAAACCTCTACCCAACGCAGACGATAACAAAATTTATTATTTTAAATGTAATTTTTTAATTTTTTTCAAAAAATTTCAACAAAACCATATCATGTGACCCCTCGTTGGAACGAGCTCGTTCCAACAAGTGGTCACATGATATGGTTTTGTTGAAATTTTTTGAAAAATAATATTTTTTCAACTGCTGAATTTGCATATCACGTGGGTGGATGCGGGCGATTCATTGGGTAAAGGGCTAAAAAATTATTTTGCAAATGTTTGCTTTTCATATTAAGTAAAGAGTGAAGTCACCTACTGTTCCTGAAAACATGAACATATGTAGGAAGTCATGGGAAGGCATCTTCGATGGTAGCAAGAGGTACTGAGGTAGCTCCAAGAGATGTAATACTATAAAAAGGATAAGCAGAAGACCTGAAATGATGACAATGGGCTTTACAATGATAAGGCCACTAAACTAGGTGGTTCTATTCTGACAGGCTCAAATTATTATGTGGGATGCATAATAAATAGTCAGAAAGTCTCAATGAAACCCAAGAGAAGATTTTCTTAATTTTTGAAGTTGGCAAGCCAGCACATGTGAGATGGATGAGAAATAATAACGGCCTCTCAGTGAAATCTGTGTCAATACTCAAGGGTTTGGAAGTTGGCAAACCAGCATATGTGAGAAAGATGAGAAATAATCAATGCCTCTCAATGAAATCTGTGTCAATATTCTTCAAGTGTTTGGTAGTTGGCAAACCAGCATATGTGAGATACATGAGAAATAATCAATGCCTCTCAACAAAATCTGTGTCAATATTCTTCAAGTGTTTGGTAGTTGGCAAACCAGCATATGTGAGATACATGAGAAATAATCAGGACCTCTCAATGAAGTCTGTGTCAATACTCAAGTGTTTGGTAGTTGGCAAGTCAGCATACCTGAGATGCATGAGAAATAATCAGGGCCTCTTAATGAAATCTGTGTCAATATTCTTCAATTGTTTCGTAGTTAGCAAGCCAGCACATGCGAGATGCATGAAAAATAATCAGGGCCTTATAACTGGTAGAGTCCGGGAAGCCCATATTTGGGCTTCATTCTCAAGTGCAGGTACTGCCACATAAAGGCTTCAAATCCAATGGATATGTTTCATATTATCTTTGAAGTGATTTGCCTTGTTACAATTTATGGGAGAGTGCCCACTGGCACTCTCCAATAAATTGTAGCAAGGCAAAGACATGTGAACAAATTCTGATTGCCAGAAATAATTCAGCACTCTACCAGTTAATGAAATTTGTAAATATTTTCCAAGTGTTTGGCAGTTGGCAAGCCAGCATTCTGGGCAATATAAACAACTGCAACTGGCAATGAATGTATACAATATTGTATGCTAAGCAAGTCTGGAAATAAGCAATCTGTCATTTGCAGAATGAAGTCCCCAGATGGTGAATTTGCTGATGCGATCCCATACAGTGGGCCAATTCCCTCTCGTGATGCTAGCCCGCACAGTGGGATAGAATCCCCCAATTTATCCTCTGGGTATCTCTTTTTGTTTACGCCAGAGACCTTGATTTGGATTGAGGTTCAAAGAGAGTAAATTTAGTAATGCTACCATGCTGTGCAGGATCGCATCACTGATTTCACCCTATGGGGCCTCATTCTGCAGATGACAGTCTGCTTTTTTTTCAGGCTTGATTCCAAGTGAAATAATTGTTTTGGTGAGGCAAAGTTAGTTCGTCTCAAGTTTCTAGAACTGGCAGGAGTGTGGTGGCTCAGTAATTAGAGAAATGTATTCAAACCGAAAAGTTTGATGGTTCAATCTGACAAGTGGTAACTACATTGTGTCCTTGACATTTAATATCCTCATTTGTCATGTGGAGGCACGGTGGCTCTGTGTAATAAGGCATACTGAATGTCAATGGTGTAAGTGCCTTCAACCACTGCTTGTGCAGAGTTAGTAGTAAGCTGAAAACTCTGACAGTTGCATGCTGTTGCTTGGTGGTTCTCTCTGGGTTTTCTCCACATATATATGTATCGGAGTTTGACGACACTTGCAACAGCCAGTCACCTCGTGTCGGACCATTTTACAGGTGGAGGAAGCCGCAGTACCCAGAGAGAACCACTGATCAATGGACAGCAAGTGTCAAGACTCTCCAACATACTAACTCCATACAAGCAGGGTTAGCATTGGTTGAAAATCTAAATTTTATAGTAAATTTCCTTTCTTATTATACCTACCACAATTGTTTACTACAGGCTTGCACTACAGTGGAAGTCCCTAACTCGGATAAAATACTCTCTATTTTTGTCTTTCCCAAGCAAGTTGGGAAAGAAAAGTGGTGCAAAAGCACCAATAAAAATAAGCCAAAACTGGGTCGAGTGCAACCGGCGCAGACCCAGTACGGGACGCTCTCTCCCAAGTACAACTCCACGACTTCCGTTGCCAGTGTGCATATACCGTCTCTAAAGACTCATTCTTTTTGAATCCGTAAACGTTAGAGTTATGTGATCAGCGGGGAGGAAAGATTCTTTACCCGTAAAGAAGACGGGAGGGCCTCCATGTAAACAATTGTGGTAGGTATAATAAGAAAGGAAATTTACTATAAAATTTAGATTTCTTATCAACCTACTCACAATTGTTTACTACAGGCTGAATAGACAAAAGGCTGGAGGGAATCGCATAACCAACCCCCACATAACCCTAGTGCACTGGAACCGTGAAGCAGAAGGAAGAGGTCCCGAGGCTTATCAACCATACTGTCGCAATCATTGGTAAAGGACAATGAAAAGAGACATATGAGCCTGTGTGACACACAGACGAAAAAAGGGCAGTAACAGCACAAGGCTGAAACTGACCTTCAAGAAGCCTAATGGCTATGGCAGACAACAGCCTGAGCAGAAGAAAGAGGACCCAAGGCAAAAAGGTCCTCCGACTGCTCCTGCAACTGGCGTAAATAAAAGGTGGAGAAAGTAGAAGCATTTCTCCAGTAGGCTGCCTGCATAACATCCGACAACTTGACGGAGTTAGAATAAGCCCAAGAGGTAGACAGTGCCCGCACCTCGTGGGCAGAAATACGATTGGTAATACAATCGCCAGCTGCTAAACGACTATAAGCCGTACGAATAGCAAGACAAATCCATCGAGAATTGGATTGAGGAGAGATCTTCTGTCGACCCGGAATGAGAGACAGAAAAAAACGTTTTCTGCCCTTCCGTATGAAGCGTGTCCGATCAAGATAAATGCGAATAGCACGGACCGGACAGAGCAAAGGGCGAGTACCCTCAACAGAGGGAAGAGCCCTGATACAGATAGGAGGAGGAGTAGTATCTGGTAACTGATTCTTAGCCAAAAAGGAGCAATCAGTGGTAAAAGTAACACTGTTGGGAGAACTCCTAAAAAAGGCCGGGTCAACCGAGAGGGCGTGAAGCTCACTAACCCGTCTGGCCGAAGCAAATGCCATCAGAAAAGCCATCTTGTATGTGAGAAATTGCATATCCACCTGGGATAAAGGTTCGAACGGCGCCCCCCCCCCCCAAGCAAAGCAGCACCCATGAAAGATTCCATCGTGGAGTAAGCTGCAAAGTCCGAGGCCTTTTCAAAGAAAAGTGCCGAACAAGCTTGGAGAGGTAAGGATTAGTGCCGATACGACGCTTCCCCACATAAGAAAAAGTCTCTGAAAGCATAGACCTATAACCCTTGATGGTAACAGGCTGGAGACCCCGAGAATCAAACAGATATACCAGAAACTCCGCAATCTGTGAAATCGAAGGATTGGCATAATCAACAGAGTGATCAGCACACCAACGACAGAAGACCTTCCATTTAGCTGCATAAGCTAAACCAGTGGAGTGCCTCCTTGAAGAAGAAATGCACTCCACTGCTCGTCTCGAAAAACCTCTACGGAGGAGACAGGACCTGACAAAAGATATGCGTGAAGGCACAATGAAGTCGGGTCGACGTGAAACCTCCTCGGGCGACCTTGACAAAGAAGGTCGCGACGTAGCGGGAGACGTGCCGGAACCGCCGCCATCAGCGAGCGGAGCTGATTGATCCACACCCGCTGAGGCGACAGGGGAGCGATCAGAATGATTCGACAACTGCAGGTTTGAATTTTGGCGAGAACCTGAGGAAGAATCGGAACCGGCGGGAAGGCGTAGCCGACTAGACCGTTCCAATCGAGTGACAGAGCGTCCACGGCAAAAGCCAGAGGATCTGGACACGGGACACGAAAGTGTCCACCTGATGGTTCCAACGAGTCGCAAAGAGATCGATGTGGGGACGTCCCCAGAGATCGCAAAGTGACTGGAACACTGCCCTGTGAAGCATCCACTCGGTGGAAATAACCCTGCCCTGTCGGGACAGGGAGTCGGCTAGGACGTTCAGACGACCGGGAATGTGACGAACAACCACTCCGGCGTGAACCTCCTGAGCGAGCAGTAAAAGATCCCGAGCTAACTCGTACATCGGAAGCGAGTGCGTGCCGCCCTGGTTCCGAATGTAAGCAACCACTGTCGAATTGTCGGATAGTAGAAGGACCTGGCGATTCGACAGGTGAGGGATCCACTGCCTGAAACTCAGAAGAAGAGCAAGAAGCTCCTTCTGGTTGATGTGTAGAGCTGCTTGATCCTGGTCCCACATCCCGTGTAGGGAAAGACCGAGAGGATCCAACGTCGCACCCCATCCGAGATCGCTGGCATCTGCCGTCAGAACGCGATCGGACGTGGGTAAGTCCAGCGGAACACCCTGCGTAATCCACTGAACATCTGTGCAGGGAAGAAGGTGAGGATACAGAGAGTCCGGAAACGGAAGCACCTGATCCAGAGAATCTACATTCGGTCTCCAACGACTGAGCAGAAAGTGTTGGAGAGGTCTGACACGCAGCCGACCTAGAGGAATGAGATCCGTCACCGAACCGCAGAGACCGATCAGCCGGAGAAAACTCCGAGCGGTCGCGGACCTGGACTGGGACAGAGTCAGAGCAAAAGCTGAGAGAATCACAGCCTTGGCCTGGGGAACAGCCACCAAATTGAATTTGGTTTGGAAAGACATCCCCAGATGACAAAACGACTGAGAAGAAACCAGGTCCGACTTCTCCTCATTGACTCTGAATCCTAGCGACGTGAGCAAGCTCAACAGAGTGGCGACATCCGATTCCAGTAAGGCAGCATTGGAATGCCTCTGGAGGATATCGTCCAGATATGCCGAAGTAGTCACCCTGGACTGTGTGCGATGGAACGCTATCACATGCGACATCAGTCTGGTGAACAACCAAGGAGCCAGGTTGAGGCCGAAAGGCATGGCCTTGAACTGGTAAACTCGCCCCAGAAAAGCGAACCTGAGATACTTCCGTGACGCCCGATGCATCAGAACGTGGAAGTAAGCGTCTCGCAGGTCGATGCTGGCTGCGAAATCTCCCTGGTGAATTGATTGGCGGACCGACCTGAAAGTCTCCATGCTGAACTCGGGAGCAATGATAGACTGGTTCAGGATGCTCAGATCGATAACCGGTCGGAGTCGGCCGTCCTTCTTCGGCACCAAGAACAGGCGGGAATAGAAACCCACTGACTGAACGTTCTTGACGACCTCGATCGCCCCCTTTGCCAGGAGATTGGCAATCTCCGTGGACAAAAGTTCCCGACGTAAAACGTCTGAAGGAACTGTGGTTGGAAGAGGCACCCTTGTCAGAGTGGGGTTCCGTCGGAAGGATATGCGCAGCCTGGACCGAACAACATCTAACACCCATGGATCGGATGTGATGGTGGTCCAATGGTCTGCGAACTCTGCTATCCTTCCTCCAACCTGGGACGAGTCGAGGTGAGGACCTTCATTTCGAGCCCCGACAAGGCCCGCGAGAGGAGAAACCACCTCCACTGCTAAATGAAGAATCTTGAGACTTCCCTCGATTCTGCCGACCCCTACCTTTACCCCGTGAGTAAGAAGTAGAGGCGGCGGCAGAAGGACCAGCCTTTTGCTTCACAGAGGAAGCAGAAGGGTACTTGTTAGGCTTGGAACGGCCCTTGCCTCCCCGAGAAGGCTGATCAAGCTGACGAAACAGCAGCTGATCTTTGGAATGACGTAGGACGTCATCCCGGACCGTCGACACGGAACCATGGAAAAGTTGCGGACCTGCCAAAGAAGCAGATCGAAGAGTAGCACGCTGCTCCTCGGGAAGGGATCGTCCTGTGTCCAGCACAGCGTCCCTTCGAACTAATTCCAAATTGGCCGTGTTACAGGCATGCGTGTGAGTAAGGTGCATAAGCGCCTTGGACAGTACACGCAAAGGAGCCTGTACCTCGTCAAACTTATCTGGAGGCAGATAAGCAGCCAAAGCTGAGACGACGTGATCTGAGAGAGAAAGCATGCCAAGCATCTCCCTAGATAAGCCCAACGTGGACTCCAGAGTCGTCATTGGAATGACGGCAGACTTGGGCTTGGAAAGCCCGAGGGAAGTGGAGTCCTGATCCAGAACCGTCAAAGTCTGGCAGACTGACGGATTGGCGGAATCGTAGGAACGATAACGCACAGGAGGCAAAAAGGTGTCAACCCAGGTGAAGAACGAAGTCTTCAAAGCCTTGGAATTCAGCTTGGCATCCAATGCTGAAAAAGCCTCAACCACCTGTACCGACTGGCATGGTCGAAGGCGCCCAGAAGCAGGTTGCTCCAGAGGCTGTTGGCGCGCGACCGATGATCGCGGCCAGGCTGACACTGTCGGCTGGTTAGCAGGTTTGAGCTCAGGCAGAAACCCAAACACAAAGTCAAGAGCCGCCCCCAAGTCCGAAGACTGCTGGCCCTCGACCTCAAGCATGTCGGACTCCTCCCCAGAGTCGGAAGACACATAGCCCATCGTGGGCAAACCAGCCGACGCCTCCCATGGTGTCGGGACACCAGAGGAATCGGAAACCGGCCTGTTTCCAATCCCGGGAGGCGGCGCCATAGGAGGCGCCTGGAAACCACCCATAGCCTCGCTGGAAGCAACAGGAAGGCTCTTTGAGAGAACCTGAGTGAGTAAGGAGAGGGCCTCCCTAAGCTCACTGCCTGTACCGACCGGTGCGACAGGGGAGCGAACCGGCAAAGTGGCTTCACCTCTGACCCTCTTAACCAGCGAAGGGTCACGATCCTCCAAAACACCCGACGCGGGACGACAGGCGGCAGCCGAAACATCTGAAGGCAGACGTGTATAGGGGTACGATGCACCCCGAGGATCAATATTGCGAGAACTCATGAGAGTCACCGCGGACCTCTGCGGGGCAGAAGGTCCAGGCTGCACAAAAGGCGTTGGTCCCCCAAAACTGGTCGTGTGACCAGAGTGAGTGGACGGAAATGCCACGGAGTTCATAGTGTTTCCACTACGAACATCCGAATCCAAAGACACAACTGTGGTACTCGACGGCGACGAGACCACAGCGATGGGCTCGGCCGGCAGCCCCTTCCGACTTCGCCGAGTTGAAGTCAGGGAAGGCTGGGGTCGCTATCCCACGTCTACAGTATTGGACAGTTCTGCAGTCCCCTGCAGCGAAAAGCCGAGGCCGGCTGAAACAGACAACGAAGCAGACGGACCAGCAGCAGTAGTAGATACGTCGAGAGTCGTTGAGGCTGGTGAAATAGTGGAGAGAGCACACTGGCTCGGCTCCGAAGGAGGAGTCACAACCCTAGTGACAGCCTCAGATGTCGACTGGAGGGGGACCGTAGTCCCGGAACCAGGCATCTCTACACCAGAACACTCAACGGCTCCCGCAGTATCCACCACAGGAAAAGACTGCACATCCCCCACGGAGGAGGAATAACTCTCACCAGACAAAGTCGGCTCAGGAGGCCCCGAACGACCATGTTCTCCTTTCCCGCGGGAGCGGGAGGCACGGCCACGAGAACGAACGACACGATTTACTGACGCCCAAAAGGTGGAAGACCATGTTCCACAGACACCACACGGCCGCTCAGCCGAACACCCATTACAGGAGGAACACGACGAATGTACATCGTCCACATGCTTAGGCAGCAGACACTGCCCACAAGGAATTGTCCTAGGCATGAAAGAGGTGAGAGGAGCAGAGAAGGTGAGATCAGAAAACAGAACACCCCCAAAGAGAGAAAGGTGACAGAAACAAAGACCCCAGACGGTCGACCGGGAACCACCCAACAGGAAGACTACTCTCAACAGAAAGAAGAAACACTGTAGGAGTGGTACCCCGCTGACACCTAACTCTAACACAATTAGAAAAATTTGCAAAAAAAGCATGAACAATAATTGTGAAAATCTAAGTCCGAACCGCGCGGCCCGCGAAAATCGCGCGCGACCCGAGAGAGAGCAAATAAATATACATAATGGACATATAATAGAAAAAAGAGAATATAAAACACTGTTCCTGAGAATACAAAGGATACACTGTGGTATAATGAATCAGGAATCATCAAACATCGAGCTGGTGGAACATTGATAAGCGTGCAAAAACATCTCGACACGAAGCGGATTTTAAAAAGAATGAGTCTTTAGAGACGGTATATGCGCACTGGCAACGGAAGTCGTGGAGTTGTACTTGGGAGAGAGCGTCCCATACTGGGTCTGCGCCGGTTGCACTCGACCCAGTTTTGGCTTATTTTTATTGGTGCTTTTGCACCACTTTTCTTTCCCAACTTGCTTGGGAAAGACAAAAATAGAGAGTGTTTTATCCGAGTTAGGGACTTCCACTGTAGTGCAAGCCTGTAGTAAACAATTGTGAGTAGGTTGATAAGAAATGAAGACAGGTGCCACATCGAAGTGCAGTACGACTTAGTACAAAGTGCCACTGTGCCCCCACTTGAGCAATCAGGATTAACCCTTAGAGGCCTATTTCCGACTATTACAACCTCAGAACATGGCACCATGAGTAGGTCCTGTTGACAGCAGACAAATTACATAGGCTGTGGTTTCTAGTCAACTCTTGGCTGCCTATTCACTGCTAAGCCACTGGATGAATTGAGGCTGTGGGCTAGTGGGAATTCAGGACACTTGTCCATGCACTTAAGGGTTAAGTGCCTTGCCCAAGGACACAACACAGTTACCTTTGGTGTGGATCGACCCATGGACCTCTCAGTTTAATGTTCCACCGAGCCACCATGCTCCCTTCTCCACCTATAAAACTGTCAAACACAATGTGACCCTGGGTGCTTAAATTATTTATTGGTGCTTAAGGTCATGTACTTATGCACAATGGCTAATCATGACCATGACAGTTTTACAGAGGAAGCCGGAATACCCAGAGAGAACAACCAAGCGTCGACAAGCAACTGTCAGCTCAACATTCTAACTCAGTTCAAGCTCCACTCAAGCAGGCTTACAGCGGTTGAAGACATGTGCACCATCGACGTGCAGTACGCCTTAGTACACGGCATCATCATGCCACCATTTAGGCAACCGGGATAAAGTGCCTTGCCGAAGGACACAACAAGGACGGGGCTCAAACACGGGACCTCTAGCATAGAAGTCCAACAGTCTACCACTGAGCCACCGTGCTCACCCCTGGGTGCTTGAAAGTGTTGTTAAACCCCAATAAACAAACAAAACATCTGGTACTGGCAAATAAATATTCAAAGAAGCAAATGAGATAGAAAACAAAAGTGCATTGGAGGGCACTGCTAAATATATTCTAATAATTGACACACATAAAAAAAATTCAGAACTTAACAACGAAAAAGAAATAAAACTGAACATCTATAAACAATTATAATCTTTAATATTTTGTTCAAATTGAAAGTGAAAGCAACAGAATATATTTAAAATAAGAACTCTGAAAAGTAAAAAAATAATACATGAATAATGGAATACAGAACAAGGATAAGTATACAGAGCAAAAACGCATTCCATAAAATGTAACAATAGTGTGAGACTCAAAGTAATAATTTTCCATGGGTTAACCTAACAAATCGGTCGCATCTGCCTGTATAATATAAGAATTAACCCTTTACCCAACGAATCGGCTGCATCCGTCCACGTAATATGCAAATTCAGCAGTTAAAAAAATATTATTTTTCAAAAAATTTCAACAAAACCATATCATGTGACCCCTCGTTGGAACGAGCTCGTCGAGCTCGTTCCAACAAGGGGTCACATGATATGGTTTTGTTGAAAATTTTTTAAAAATTAAAAAAAATGATGTTTAAAATAATAAATTTTGATATCGTCTGCGTTGGGTAAAGGGTTAAGCTGTTGAAAAAAATATTTTTCCAAAAATTTAAACAAAACCATACAGTACAGCCGAAGTGGACTGGTCACTTTCCACTTGTGGGCAATATTTCCACGGACGCAATAATATTAGATTAGAAACACTAATTATAGGAATAATCATCAAAAATTTAATTAATGAAGCACCGGGTACAACACGGTGCTTCATTAATTAAAATTTTGATGCTGTTGATTTTTATCACCTGGTGAACACAAGCATCAAGATAACTGCCCAACCGTGGATTATGACCAATCCAAGGAAACTGTTCTGTATTGTGTGATCCCTCATTGGAATGAGCTCGTTCCAATGAGGGGTCACATGATGCGAATTGGTTGAAAATTTTTTGAAAAATTAAAAAAAATATTTTTTTTTATTACCATGTAGGTCAATGGTTAAGTCAGTGGTATTTAACTTGAGAGTGAGATAATGAAATGTTTGACAATATAATCATTTCCTTACTTTTTGGCAAGCTTTATTTATTATTTATTGGGATTTAATGATACTTTCAACAGCCAGGGTCACCTGATGTCAGAATGGGCAAGCTTTAAACAGGTCTATACACAGATATGACAATAGACTTATGTTAACTTTTCATTTCCAAAACATAGTTTGATCCCTCCTTGAAACAAGCTCATTGAATTTGCTCCAATGAGGGATCGTAAGCTACAATTTGACAGCACAACTGTAGGCTGTTGTGAAATGAAAATTGCTTATGCAACCTGCAACACAAAAATTTAACAATTCCAAAATGGGGCACAAAACTAAATTTTTGCTGAGGGGAAAACTTGACAACCTGCAACACAAAAATTTAACAATTCCAAACTGGTGAGCATCCATTTGCAATAAACAGTATTTTAAAGAAGGATATCATTCATAAAGGGAAAAAAAATCAAACCAGAAACATCGTATCTCTATCTGATTGAAAATTTCCATTTAACCCTTTATTACTTTTGTATGTCTTATGACATACGAAATCAAACAGCGCGTTGGTACTTTGTGGTCCTTTGTTTTGTCATTATCTTTCGATTTTTTTAAAGTTTTAACCTCAATTCCTACGTTCTCCCGAATAGTGTTCAGTGACAACCGTTGAGCCAAATGTTATCGCAGCTTGAAGTACTAATATAATCCTGCTGTCAAGATTTCTTGACTGCTTGGGTGCAAGAAGCCACAGTCAGGGCTTTGTAAAAATTAGGATACCAGAGCAAAAGCCAACACTTTCCTTGCTTAAATTTCATATTCAGTAAAACACAAATAATATTTTGCTTATATAAATCAGTTTATTACAAATTATTGGAGAGTGCCTGTGGGTACTCTCCAAAAATTTGTAATAAAACAAGTTTTTGAATAACAAATTCAGACCACCCAAAATAATCTAGCCCTCAACCAGTTAATCATTAATGTGAAAAATAACTTGTTATTTGTACTTTCCGACGTTTGACGTCGAATTTTGAAAAAAGTTGAAGAAACTGAATTCCCAGTGATGTTTAAACATGAGGACAATTAAAGTCTCAAAGGGTTAAAATGAAATGAAAATTGTTTGGAATTATTTTCTTCACATAAAATGTTTAAGGTTAGACACAAATAACGTGAGACACATCTAAAAACACAAAAGGATAATTCTGACACAACAGTCGAAAGTACAGTTCGGCGGCTGTGAACTGGTCACTTTCCACAAGTGGGCAATATTTCCACAGATGCAAATTTTTTTTTTTTCATTAGGGTTTAAACGACACATTAATAGCCAGGGTCATATCATGTCGGTGACAGTTTTACTCTGCACCGTGGCACAGGCAGGTTAGACTGGTTGAAGACATGCTCACCTTCGACATGCAGTACGCCTTAATACACAGCGTCATTGTGTCCCCATGTAGTGCCTTGCCCAAGGACACAACGCAGGAGCACGAATCAGTTGCTGAAATGGTCGCCCATCCAACTACTAACCGTGCTCGACGTTGCTCAACTTCGGTGATCTGATGAGAACCGGTTACCACGATGCCACCACGCCCTCTACAGATGCAATAAAATCAGATGCCAAACACTAATTATACAAATAATCATCAAAACTTTAATTAATTAAGTACTGGGTACAACCCGGTGCTTCATTAATTATAATTTTGCTCATGATGATTTTTATTACCTAGTAAACATGTGCGTGGACATCACTGCCCACGCATGGATTACGACCATTCCATGGTGACTGTACTGTAGTGGAAGCTTAAATAATGTAGAATTCCACCCCACCCCCACCTACCCCACTCCACTGATCTTCAATGAAATAACAAAGATCTACCAACTTTTTCTGGGCAAATTCTTGTAAAGTTTTCAAGGAAATCATGACAAGCTATGATTACCACTAAAAAAAATGCTGGAATTTATTCAGCCAATGATGAAATAAACTTGTTTCATCCAAATAGATGCATCACAAAGGACCTTACTCTGAGAAACTGATGCATCACAAAGGGCCATACTGAAAAACTATCAAATGTATGTACAACACATAATATCTGTTAAGGTATTCTCTGCTAATATTGTAGAAAGCAAATATTGAAAATACAATTTTTTTTTAATTATATGTGGAATGAGAATGTTTGAATTTTTAAAATAAATGTGGTAATGTGAGAACATGTAAAAACAGAATGACTTTGCTATTTAATTATTGGTATTTAACTTTACTCACTTTCTGAATATATTTTTCAACAAATCTAGTCATGGCTGCTGTGAAGCAGCCATGACTAGATTTGATGAAAACTACACCTAAATTTAAGAAAAGAAATAACTGGTGAAAAAATCCATTTAATTTGTACTTATTTCAGAGATTTAAGAAATTATACTTATTTCAGTGATTTATTTATTTATTAGGGTTTAATGACACATTATTGGGGAGCTGGCAGCTGCTCGTCGTTGCTCGGTGGTTCTCTCCGGGTACTCCGGCTTCCTCCACCCGTAAAACTGTCACGGTCATGATTAGCCATTGTGCATAAATATGTGACCTTAAACATCAATAAATAAATAAATAAATAACGACACATTAACAGCCAAAGTCATATCGTGTCGGTGACAGTTTTATGAGTGGAGGAAGCCGGAGTACCCAAAGTGAACCACTGAGCAACTACGTGCACATGCCAGCTCCCCAACATCGTAACTCCACACTGCAGCACAACCAGGGTTAGATTGGTTGAAGACATGCGCACCATCGACATGCAGTATGCCTTAGTACACGGCATCATTGTGCCCCCGTTTGGACAATCGGGGTTAAGTGCCTTGCCCAAGGACACAACGCGGGAGTTCGATTGATCACTCAGACGGTCACCCATCCAAGGACTAATCAGGCTCGACGTTTCTTAATTTCGGTGATCTGACGAGAACCAGTTACCGCAATGCCACCATGCTCCCATTTCAGTGATTTAGAAAATTCTGCCTAAAACATGAAAATCTGCTAGCAGCTTGCAAGGTGTTGAGGTCACATATTTCTGTGCAATGGCTAATCATGACCATAACATGGAGATAAAGTCAAGTTTAGTCAATCGTAATGTATACCCATGTTGCCCAATTTAGAGGACTTCCACCCCAAGCATCAGTGACTGGGTCCTATTTTACAAGTAAAACAGACCATGTTTACCACAGTAAACAAGCAGTTTCACTTCCCTGGGTTGCCATGGGGGATGACCTTGCTCACGATCAATGTTTCCCACCTACCATTAGGACTGAATGACCACAGAATTTCAAATGCTGGGGATGAAGGAAACTCCCTCAAATTGCAATTCATAAAATGGTTTCGGGACATGCGATCCAGTACTTTTTTCCTCAAGTGTTATACACTGCATTGAGTGAAGAATACTGTTAATTGACTATCCATTTTCCAAATTGTTAGACAAAAACATTCAAAGTAAAGGAATTTTTATTTATCACGACTAGTATCAAATGACTTTATTCTGGTAGGAATTTAAACCTTTACCCCAAACAGTTCAGTAATAGTAGTTTCTCTTTGCACTGATGGATGAAAAACATGAAATTATAACAGTTTATAACCTGATTTGATGAAAACTCAAGAAAATGCAGTGCAGGTTAGGCCCTTCAAAGTAAATGTTCTGTTTCTCATGCCATTTTTTTGTAAAAATGCATGTGGGTGGGAAGTTTTTTATTTCATTTTTTATAATTATTTCTTTGCCATCAAAAGTTCACGTTCTCAGTTTGTTTTATGTTTTAGGCCTCATAATCTACAGAACAGCATGGATGGTAGTGTATTTCGTCCCTTGAGTGCTAAAGCATTGCAAAGCCTTGTTGTACTCAAGGGACAAATTTATCAATTTTATTATATATATCAGACATAAACCATTTATTTTTTATTTTTTTTAAGTTTGCACTGATTTTCAAAAGAGCATGCAGCAGCCAAAAGGACCATGCAGAAGAGCCTGAGAAACAGATTTTTAACTTTTTTTAGGCCTAATGATAATTTTAAATATACATATCTGTTACTGGTAATAGAAACTGATCTGCAATTGTAATGAGGTATGGAGAAAAGTAGTTAAAAGAAACTTCCACACCTCCGGATTAAATTTATTTCTTACGCTTCCATTTCCTTATTTTGCAATAAATACTTTACTTCTTGAGAATTTTACAAAGCTTTATTAAAATTAAATTTTAAATGGCAATTTACCAGGGGGCTGGCACTTAAATGAGCATTCAATTCAAAGAGTTTCCAGAGTCTTCTCGAAACTAATTTTAGGGTTTTCAAAGAGAAAGAGACGAGACAAGTTTCAAATAATCCTGTGTGTTCTAAACAAGCACATGACTGACATAAAATTGTTTTACAATACTTTTGATGACATTGTTACACAATGATGACAGACAGACAATGAAGAAAAACATACACGTATAACAGAAACAACATTTTAACAAACACAGTCAACAAATCATTTGCATGAGTACAGGAAAAAGAAAAAACTTAAAAGAAAAATAACCCTATAGAAAAAAAATTGGATGAACAGCACATGGATAGAAAAAACCCAAATATTTTATTTTTGTCAACTCTGCAAATATTTTAACCGGATTTTTATTTACTTACAAATCGATTTCAAGGTAAATTTCGGTTATTTCATAATAAAAAGACTTTTTTATGATGATCTCTGTTACCCTCATAATGTTATTTATTTATTGGGGTTTTAATGACATTTTTGACAGCCTGGGTCACCTCATGTTGGACAATTTTAAGGTGGAGGAAGCTGGAGTACCGGGATAGAACCACCAAGCAATGGCGAGCAACTGTCAGACTTCCCAATGTACAAACTTCACACAAGCAGGATCAGCACTGGTTGAAGACAACTGCACCATTGACATGCAGTATGCCTTAGTACACTGCACCACAGTGCCCCAACACAGACAATTAGGATTAACAAAACAGTTAACTGTGGTGGAGATAAAACGGAGGATCTTTTGGTTTCAAGTCCAATGCTGTAACCACTGAGCCACCGCACTCCCATACAATTCTTGATGCTAGGGGAATAAGCGTTTAGACTTGTAATTTTGTTTCTAAATTTTGTGTTATATCATGTGCTAGAGTTGTGTATATTTTTCAGAACCACATGCATCAGCCCCGGTAATTCACCCTCAGCAATCAGCAGTGCCGAGGAAACGAAAAATATCCACAGCAAAAATACTGCTAAGGATGGCTTCTCCAGAAAGGCTTGTGGTGGCAGAAATTGCACAACTTCCAGGCTACACAAGGAATCAAACCATGTGGGTTGCACTACACTGTATAGCTAATCTTACAATTT
Source organism: Pictodentalium vernedei (assembly GCA_031216915.1). NCBI lineage: Eukaryota > Metazoa > Mollusca > Scaphopoda > Dentaliida > Dentaliidae > Pictodentalium > Pictodentalium vernedei. The sequence goes on along the minus strand of CM062289.1, from coordinate 424,961,425 downwards.
ACAGTACAAGATGCAGCATAACCCCTAGAAACTATATGTTCTACTTCTTCTATGTTGATAACACCAGAATCTGACATCAGTTTCTGGAAAGCTCTTACAGAGCTTTCCAGAAACTGATGTCAGATTCTGATGTTATCAACATACAAGCAGTGAGATACTTAGTTTGTTGTTATGCTGCATCTTACTTTCACTCATACTATACATATTAAGCAAGTCGCCTGCTTACTTCCAAAATTTTTTCTCCGCATTCAATATGGTTCGTGAAATTGGCATGATCTAATTAAGTGAAAGATTCTGCACATTGATTGTGATTATATACACATGTATCTCAAACTACTTTCACATGTTAAAGTTACTTGAAAGATTTCACTTCACCGCATACTGCATATACATGGCAATTGAGACTATGCCCTGCCCCCGATGACTTTTACAGAATCGAACAGGCTCCACAGCAATTGCTGTAAAAGCACCAGTTTTCCACAGCAGTTTTTTTTACAGAGGAAACAAGGACGAAATACCAGGACTGATGGATTAAGAGCTTGCTATATTCTTTCATTTAATTTATTTTCTTTCAATCATGAGCTAAGTGAAAAATTTTTGTCGGGTTTTTACCTAGCCATGCGATTTTCGTTCGGGGTTATTTCAATAAGGTTTTTTTCAATAGGTTCTTTTTCATGTAGGTTTTTTTTCCCTGTAGGAATTTTTTCTGTACCACCATTTCCATGAATGCGTAGGAATTATTAACCCTTTACCTAACGTAACGGCCAAAACCGGCCAGCGCTATTCTCAAAAATCGCCTATTAATTTTCATTATTTTTTTTCATTTTTTGTCTCAAAAACATAGGTTATGACCCCTCGTTGGAACGAGCTCGTCGAGCTCGTTCCAACGAGGGGTCATAACCTATGTTTTTGAGACAAAAAATGAAAAAAAAATAGTTATTCAAGAATTATTTTTGCAAGTGTCGTCTGCTTTTCATGTTAGGTAAAGGGTTAAAGACTATTACGATGCTAAAACACAGATACAACATTCTGTATCCAACACATACCTGTCCAAATTAGAAATGAGGGGAAATCTGAAAAAGGGTCACCTTAACCTTTTTCAGGCAACCCATTTTTTCAGGTAACCATTTTTTTTAGATAATACAAAATGATACTTATGAGTGTATCAAGGTTAGTACTAAGGCTAGAACATTCTAAAACACTGAAGTTTATTTCACGACTTTCTTTCAGAAATCTGATGATATGCTAAAATGCACATAATGGCCACCATGAACTGATCACTTTCTACTGGTGGGCAATACATCCACGGACGCAATAATATTAGATTCCAAACACTAATTATAGGAATAATCATCAGAAATTTAATTAATGAAGCAATGGGTACAACCCAGTGCTTCATTAATTAAAATTTTGCTGCTGATGATTTTTATTACCTGGTAAATGTATGAGTGAACATCACTACCCACGTGTGGACTACGACCACACTGTAAAACACTGTTCCATCACAATAGTCTATCATCACAGTGAAACTATGGTATGTCTTATAAGCAATTTAACCCTTTATTTTTTTTATTTATTTATTTATTTGTGTTTAAGGTCACATATTTCTGCACAATGGCAAATTGTGACCACAACATGGAGATTATTGATTTATTTATTTATCGGGGTTTAAGGTCACATATTTCTGCACAATGGCTAACCATGACCGTGACAATTTTATGGGTGGAGGAAGCCAGAGTACCCGGAGAGAACCACCGAGCAACGGCAAGCAACTGTCAGCTCCCCAACATACCAACTCCACACAAGCAGGGTTAGCATTGGTTGAAGACAGGTGCACCATCGACGTGCAGTACGCCTTAATACTTAGCGTCACCGTGCCCCCATGTGGGCAATGGGGGTGAAGTGTCTTGCCCAAGGACACAACGCGGTTGCCACAGGTGGGATTCGAACCGAGGACCTCTCGGCTTGCAGCCTGCACCTCTGCCAACTGAGCCACCGCTCCCCCCAACAACATGGAGATAAAGTCAAGTTTAGTCAAACGTTTATACCCATGCTCCCCATTTTAGAGGACTTCCACCCCATGCATTGGTGACAGAGTCCTTTTTTACCAGTAAAACCGAGCAGTTTACCACAGTGGACAAACACTGCTTCACCTCCCGGGGTTCCCATGGGGGATTTTAACCCTTTACCCCATGCTCTCGATTTTTTTAGTATTTTTAAAAAAAAATTTCAACAAAACCATGTGACCCCTTCATTGTAACAAGTCTGTCAGCCTGATGAGCTTATTCCAATGAGAGACCCACTTATACGGTTTTGCTGAAGTTTTTTTCTTTTTTTTAATTACCCAATTTGTAAATTATGCGGGTGGATAAAAGTCGATCGTGGTCCTGAGAGGGTTAATGAAAGAATACAGTAGCAATTTGAGTACAGTGGAACACTGTTAATTGAATAGCCACTTTGCCAGTGAATATTATTTAATTAACAGTATTCAATTAACATGGATTGTGTCACTTTCCTGTATTCTACAGATAAACTAAGCATTTATTCTATTATATTTTGTTTGACAGAGCTCAAAGAACTCTGTCAAACAAGATATAATAGATTAAATGCCTGTTTTAGATGTACTGAGGCCAAATAGGTCTAGAAACAAAGTAAAACTGGGGAGAGTCAGGCTAATTTCTCGACAGGTTAAAAAAAATTTAATTCAATTAACAGGCGTTTACTCTATAACCTATATTCAATTAACATGTCAAATTTGTACTGGAGGTATGGTAAATGGTTTTGTGTTGGGAAATAATATTCAATTAACAGGGTTATTCAGTTAAGAGATATCCAATTAAGTGGGTTCCACTGTATAAAGATATTTAAGGTGCAGTAATTAATTTTGATGAACACAAAACTGGTCACCCTATCTTTCCTTAGGCAAACAAAATGATCATTCCTCCAGTATGTACATTCCTGGATACTAATGGTAATTACAACAGTCTCAGACACAGTACAGTCACCTTGGACAGGTCATAATCCATAATTGTGGGTAGTGATGTCCACGCATGCGTTTACCAGGTAATAAAAATCATCACGGGACAATTTTAATTAATGAAGCACCGGGTTGTACCCGGTGCTTCATTAATTAAAATTTTGATGACTATTCCTGTAATTAGTGTTTGAAATCTAATATTATTGCGACCGTGGTAATATTGCCCACCCGTGGAAAGAGACCAGTCCACGGGGGCCGTACTGTAAGATACATACTGATGGTACAGCACGACTACAAAATCACCATTCTGACACACGTACTCCACACAGCACAAGGCTCACAAACTATTTTGCCTTATCAGCCCCTGAAAACAGTGGACTTGGATTATGTTATTTTGTTTTGGGGAAAAATTGTAGACATATAAGCAGAATTTTTTTATATCACCCATGAATTGCATGATGAGATAATAATGAATGCATTTGATTCTCAGAATGTTATGATTGTTATCATATAATGTCACTTGGAAGCTGTACTACTCAAACTGCTGATATCACCCTCACTAGGAAATAATGCCTCATTAGTTCTATCTACACGGTATTGACTCATATCTTCCTCTCCTTCCTCATCGGTGTATTCCTCCCACTCTTCCTCCTCGACAACTGATTCCTCTAACCGATGTGTTGATTTCCATTCTTTCTCTTTCATTGCAATCTGGTAAGCAACCTCAAAGGCTTCTCCTAAAGTTAGAATTATCTCCCTTGCTAGATCCTGTGAAATACATAAGAATGTAATTAATAATTTAATAAATGAACTCTTGTTGTTACTGGAATAGTGATTAACGCTTAACCCACTGAGTAGTTTCAAGATATTTTTGCAGCAAATCTAGTCATGGCTGCTGTGAGCTCGTTCCAATGAGGGGTCATAAGCTATGTTTTGACACAAAAGATCAAAACAATTAGTGTTTCAAGAATTTTATTAAAGTGATCTGCTTTTTGTGTTAGGTAAAGGGTTATTGGGCATGAATATCTGCCTGCAGCATGCAAGGAGATAAATCATTTTGTTTCAGGTGAGAACACAGCATCAGCCAATCCAAGATTACAAGTGACTATTTATTTATTTATTTATTTATTGGTGTTTAAGGTCACATACTTATACACAATGGCTTATCGTGACTGTGACAGTTTTACGGGTGGAGGAAGCCGGAGTACCCGGAGAGAACCACAGAGCATCGACGAGCAACTGTCAGCTCCTCAACATTCTAACACTGTTCAAGCTCCGCTCAAGCAGGGTTACAGTGGTTGAAGACATGCGCACCATCGACGTGAAGTACACCTTAGAACATGGCGTCATCGTGCCCCCGTGGTTAAAAGTGAATAAAATACATCCTTTTTGAGAATTATCTGTATACTGACAAAATGAAGAATGAACTGTTTATTTATTAACTTGGGTAGCTTCTGATAGCCAGGCTCACCTCATGTTGGACAGTTTTAGGGTTAAAGGAATCCAGAGCACCCACAGAAAACCATTGAGCAGTGGCGAGCAGCTGTCAGACTCCCAAGCTACTAATTCAGCACAAGGAGGGTTAGCATTGGTTGAGGACAAGTACACCATTGACATGCTGTATGCCTTAGTACACAGTGCCACCATTCACCCAGGAGAGCAAATGGGAGTAAGTGCCTCGCCCATGGACACAATGCTGTTACGGTAGAATCCTCTTAATTGAATATCCATTTTGCCAGTGAAATTAACAGGAGTATACAATTAACAGGGATTTGGTCAGTTTCCTGTGTTCTTAATGTAAACTGAGCATTTATTCTATTAAATCTTGTTTGACAGAGCTCATAGAGCTCTGTCAAACAAGATATAATAGAATAAATGCCTGTATTGGATGTAGTGAGGCCAAAAAGGTTCATAAATAAGGGGAATTTGGTGCGTGTCACAGCAATTGTTTCAACATATTATAAAAATTTATATACAATTAACAGGAGTTTACTCTACAACCCATATGCAATTAACAGATCAAATTTGTACTGAAGGTATGGTAAATGGTTTTGTGTTTGAAAATTATATTCAATTAACAGGGATAAACAATTAAGAGATATCCAATTGAGTGGGCTCCACTGTATTACTTGTTAGGATCAAATGGTCGACCTTTCAGTTTGATGTCCATTTCCCTAACCAAAGAGCCACTATGCTCCAGTAGAATAAACTGGACACGTAACTGTCCTGATGGGACTAAGAATTCCCCCCCCCCACCCCCACATTCCAAATTTGCCTCAAATTTTAAGACTCATAAGTATGTGAAATAAAACCCACAGAAATGTGTTTAACCCTTTACCTAACAAATCTGCCACACCCACCTATTTAATTTACAAATTGAGCAGTTGAAAATATATTATTTTTTAATAAAAATCATCAAAACTACATCATGTGATCCTTCATTGGAACGAGCTCATCGAGCTCGTTCTAATGAGGGGATCACATGATATCACTTTAATTTTTTTGAAAAATTAAAAAAAATATTTAAAATAATAAATTCTGATATTGTCTGCATTGGGTAAAGGGTTAACCATCCATAACCCTGCCTGCTGAAAGAGCTGTTGAACCCTAACAAGGGTGATGCAAAGTATGAGCCACTGCCCTCGACCTGAAGGCATGTTCGAATTAGCCTTAAAGGTATTGTGGGACAGAAAAAATTTCCGAGTCGAAAGATTGAAAAAGGGTCATAACTCTGGGAGAAATTATTGGACGGAACCTGTTTCTTGTGCATATCTGTTCCCCGATGCGGGTCTATCAGCATAGCAAAGGGGATCCAAATCTGACTGATGGCTTTGAAATTACAATGCAAAATGTTTGTACGGAAAGGCGGATGGAGGGCTTCACTAGATACTAGAGCTGTAGGTTAACCGAAACCGAACCGAGGTTTTTAGGTTTTTTAAAAACCAAAACCGAAACCGTCGACATCCCGTAATTTTCGTTTTTTATTAAATACTCTCTTGCTGCAGAAATTCACTGAATGTAGCCATCCCAGAGTAGTGAGAGTATGCCAATGGCAGTGTCTGGATACTCTCACTACTCTGGGAAGGCTACATTCTGTGAATTTCCGACATGTCAGTTTAGTTGTGTTTGCAGCTTTCCTCAAGTTGCGTGTAGGTGTCAGACCTCGAAAAATGGCCAAGCACAATAAAAGTTCTGTATATTTAGGTAATTATTATATTGGCCTTCCTGATTCTTCAGGTATTATAGCTTATTTCGGGCATTCATTGAGTTTCACTCAGTTTCACTGCCATTCAGTTATGACTCCGGACATAAGAATGAGTTTTATTGAATTTTATTTGGCCTCATGAACAAACCGAAAACCGAACCGAACCGAGGTTTTACTCCACCTGAAAAACCAAAACCGAACAAGAAATTGAAAAACCTACAGCTCTACTAGATTCCCCAAATCCTCCTTCGGAGGTTGGGGGCATAGTAAACAAACAGAACAGAAAAGAAACCTGCCAGGAAATTCATCTGTTATAAAGCCCTGTCATGATGAAATGTTTTTTTCCAAACTACCCATTGAAGGATCTGTTTATGACTACACAAGCTAATTGAATTAGGATGCCTCATTACAAATCAATGCCTTATTACTGGTTTAATATGTGACTGGCACACGGTGATTATACGGCTGATCACATTACTGTGTTAATTGGTGACTCTCCTTCCATCATTGTTCATGAATAAAGCACTTCAATTAGAATTGTGCACATGATATATTATGCTGCAGTTTTGTCTGTAAGCACAACATATGCCATGCTCCTTGCTAGAGTTTCTACCCTCCAGACATGATAAAGCATTGTGAAGGGAATCTGTATAAACAAGATACAACAATGACCAGAGAATGAGACACCTCTCAGTTCAAAATCTCTCCAGACTCATTGACAACACTCATTGAGTTGCTATTTGAAAATTGTAAGATGACCCTGAAAAAATGTGCGAAATAAAAAGGATGAAAATTACAACTTCGACCAATGCTGGGAACTGGTGAATTTTAAAAACAGCCACAAGGCAAAAATAATAGATATATCTTCAATTACAATCATCAGGCAGTGATTTCTACCTTTACAATGATTGTCAGGTGCCTGTGGTTTTAACAAAGAAAACTAGTGTCGTTAACAACACAAACAAAATCCAACTTGCAGTACTTGTGAGTTAACTGGCTCAGTGCTGGAAACTAGGACCCTGCGAACCTCAAATTTCTAGTCAAATCGAATCAGGCAACAAATTACAAATTGAACCGAATTTCTAATTGAATCTCTCCCCTTTTCAAGTTGTGGATATTGCACCTTCTTAAAACCAAAATATTTATATTTATTTATTGGTTTTTAAGGTCACATACTTATGCACACTGGCTAATCGTGACCGTGGCAGTTTTACGGGTGGAGAAAGCCAGAGTACCCGGAGAGAACCACCGAGCATCGACGATCAACTGTCAGCTCAACATTCTAACTCTGTTCAAGCTCTGCTCAAGCAGGGTTACAGTAGTTGAAGACATGTGCATCATTGATGTGCAGTACGCCTTAGTACATAGCGTCATCATGCCATGTAGGCAACCAGGATAAAGTGCCTTGCTCAAAGAAACAACATGGGTCATCCCGGATGGGGATCAAACTCGGGACCTCTAGCATAGAAGTCCAACAGTCTACCACTGAGCCACCGTGCTCCCTAACCATAATATTGTCAGTCTCCTCTGAAGTATTGCATGCAATGGCGACTCAGGTAAATCAAGCAAAAAAGCGGAATATTCCTGATCGGAAACAGAACCTACTTGAACTCTTCTTCTATCATCAGGTCTCCTGTACAGGAGACCTGACGATAGGAGAAGAATTCAATAGGAGACACTTTGTAGGATTTTGAGAACATATCGAGGATTCAAAAACTTTCGAATCAGCACAACTGAAATCGAGTCAAATCGAATCATTGGGACTATTTCGAATGAAATCAAATTTTGAAGCTTCACAGGGCCCTACCGGAAAGGCATGTTTGGACACCACTAAATCACTCATTTTTTTCCGTTCGGAAGAAAGGTGTGTACTTTCAGCTTGTTTGAATGGGCTGAAAATAAACACCTCAATTCGGACAGAAACAGCCTCATGAATACTTGACTAGATATTGGCGACATAACCTACGCTGACCAGCAAGCCTGGAAATAAGCAGGCTATCATCTGGAGAATGAGGTCCCCAGAGGGTGAATTTGGTGATGCTACCTTGCATAGCAGGGTAGCATTACTAAATTTACCCTCTGTGAACCTCATTCTGAATCAAGATCTCAGGTCTGAACAGAGAGGTACCCAGAGGGTAAATTGGGGGATTCTAGCCCACTGTATGAGATTGCTTCAGCAAATTTGCCCTCCGGGAATCTCATTCTGCAAATGACAGATTGCTTATTTCCAGGCTTGCTAGCCAGGAATGATCTTTGATCACACTATGGGCTGAATAGCAGCCCCTTTCCAAATGAAAAATTCACTTGATTTTTCCCAACTTCAACCTGAAATTTCCAATTCTGTTTCCTCAGTTATAAGAAACAAAATCAGCCCTCGCAATTGGCTTCGGCAATCGACATTGCCGAAGCGATTTGCTGAAGCAAACGGCGCTGACTACAGCACACAGTTGCCGTAGTAGAAATAATCTGCAGTGGTGTTGACTTGTCCAAACTTGGACCCAAAGTCTGTAATATATTTTTTTGGTTTGGTACATCCTGTTCCACAGGATGTATCAAACCAAAAAATTATATTACGGACTTTGGGTCCAGGTTTGGACGAATGTGTGACATGCAGTAGTTCACTGTGCACAACGAGAGACACACACTGGTAGCTGAAAACGGAAACTCGCAGCCAACGTTACACTTACTTAAACTTTCTGTCATTGGTTTGTTTATTGTGATACCCCTCTCGAAAACAATTGAATTTGCTCCGTACAAATGCGCATCTTCTCCATATATAAATATGTGTGGGGGTTTCCCGGACTGAGTTCTACATTTACAGAAAATGGGTCAACATTCATTGAAATTCTTTCGTTTTGCAGTCCAGCAAATTTTGATCGCAAACTGACAAATCGACCATGCATATGACATTGCAGGGGTGGATTCAAGTAAAAAAAAACTAATTTTGTCATCCAAAATATCAAGTGGATTTCCACCCCAAAAGCCACGAGAACGCTCCTTTTGATAGCAGATTTCAAAATTTTCCTAGGGCGAGACCCCCCCCCCCCCCCCCCAAGTCCCCGTTAAAAAAATTGTGCATTCGTCACTCGCTGCAGATTCCTTTGGCATCTGCATGTATTGCCTTCCCAGAAATGCCATAGTAACTGCCGAAGCACATAAAATTTGCTACGGCAAACGACTGCTGAAGCCAAAAAATTTGAATTGCGAGGGCTGCAAAATACATCAAGAGGTCTGAAGCAGTCACCTGACAAAGGCCCATTTATTCTTCACAAAGTGAATTAAGGATATTTTTTACAATAATAATTCATCCCTTATTATTAACGTTAATTTTTTTTCCACTTACTGCGGCAGTGGTTTGAAAGAAACATCTCGGAATTCCCACATGGAAATCACAGTATTTACTTATTACAAAATACTTCATAGAAACTGACAGAAACAGAAATTACCAATTTCAGCTAAGGTTTAATATTGGGAACGGGAATTTCATAGCTCTGCAGGTCCAGGTTCTGAAAGTCAATCATGATTCAGTGGAGCCCACTTAATTGGATATCTCTTGACTGAATAACCCTGTTAATTGAATATAATTTCCCAACACAAAACCATTTACCATACCACCATTACAAATTTGACCTAATAATTGAATAAAGGTTATAGAGTAAACTTCTGTTAATTGAATAAAAAATCTTATAACCTGTCGAGAAATTACTGTGACTTGCCACAGTTTCCTTTGTTTATAGACCTATTTGGCCTCAACACATCCAATGCAGGCCTTTAGTCTATTATATCTTGTTTGACAGCTAAGAATATCTCAAGAATACAGGAAAGTAACACAATCCCTGTCAATTGAAATCTCCTGTTAAATGAATAATTTTCTTTGGCAAAGTAGCTATTCAATTAACAGGGTTCCATTGTACATGGAAAATCCATAGACTATGATATCAGTGATAATGAGTGATTGCATATTATAGTTTATGAGATTATGGCAAATATCAATTTCTTCTGAAACCAACATCGGTGTTGGATCTATGGTTTAATCTTGCGAACTGGAAACATCTATCAGAAAATTCCTGGTATCGTGACTGACGTCCAAAAATGAAAATGAGAAAAATTCCATTCCTGGGATTAAACCCTAATTTCAGCAGAATACAGAGTAATAAAGTTGAAAGGGTCAAAATGACTGACGACTTGACATTACACACTTGATATCAACAAACTTGAATCTCACTTCACTAAGAATGTCATATACCAAATATAAACAGATTGTGACAGGTAGATCTAACTAAGACAATTTTTAAAGAATTATAAACAATTTGCACTAAGTTAAAAATTCAAGCCCCGAGAGGACCCAAGTATAAACTCATGAACTTGAATTGACCAAATTTAATCGGACTCCCATAAAGAGGTTTGTATACCCGATATCAAATGATTCTGGTGGTGGATTGGAAGAAGAAGATTTTAAAATTTATTTATTGGTGTTTAAGGTCACATACTTTTGCACAATGGCTAATCTTGACCACAACATGGAGATGAAGTCAAGGTCAGTCAATCGTTTATACCCCATATTGCCTATTTTAGAGGACTCACACCCCAAGCATTAGTGACTGGGTCCTATTTTACCAGTGAAAAAGAGCTTGTTTACCACAGTAAACAAGCACTGCTTCACTTCCCAGGGTTCCCGCTGGGGAGAAGATTTTTAAAGAATTTTCCTCTTTTTGCATAATGTTAAACATCAGGCCCCCCCACATGATGTGCATATATGAACACAGGGACTTGAAGCGAACAATCTTGAATCAGAAAACCAGAAGGATGTTCCATCCTAAATATCAAAAGAAGTTGATGGAAAGTGGATCTGAAGGAGATTTTGAAAGAATATTCCTCATAGTGCACCATGTTTATTTTTATCGGGGTTTAACCCTTTACCTAACGAATCGCCCGCATCCGCCCGCGTAATGTGCAAATTGAGATGATGAAAAAAAAAAAAATTTTCAAAATATTTCAACAAAACCATATCATGTGAACCCTCACTAGAACAAGCTCATTGAGCTTGTTCCAATGAGGGTTCACATGATATGGTTTTGTTGATATCATCTGAAAAATTAAAAAAAAATGATATTTAAAATATTAAATTTTGATATTGTCTGCGTTGGAATAAAACTCTTGATAGCCAGGGTCACCTGGTGTCAGATAGTTTTAGGAATGGAGAAAACCAAAGTACCTGACAAGAACCACCAAGCAGTGGTGAGTAACTGTCAGGCTCTCCAACATACTAACTTGGCACAAGCAGGAATAGCATTGGCTGAAGGTAAATGTACCACTGTTATGCAGTAGTCTTAGTAAACAGTGCCACTATGTCTCCATGTGGACAGTTGGGAATATGTGCATTGCCCAAGGACACAATGCAGTTACTACTGTTGTAAGGATCGAACAATGGACCTTTCGGTTTCAAATTCAATGCTCTAACTAATGAGTCATCTTGCTCCCTTGCACTGAATTAAAATTCAGGCTTTAATAATGTGCCCAATTATGAACAAAGGTGCCCAAAGATGAACACAGGAACTTGATTTGAACAAATTCAAATCTAACCCCCCCCCCCCCCCCCCCCCCCCCCCCCCACTTTCCCCTCATCTGCTAAGGATGCTGTATAACCTCATTCTGCAGATGATAAAGTTCATGTTGGGCAGACGATGGACAGACATTGATCACTGAAGCTTCCCTTGAGCTTCTCTCAGGTGATCTAAACAAAAAAAAAAAAAAAGTGTGAATGGCTCTCTTCGTCAACATAGCAAAGTTTTCAGCAGCAAATATTTCCCATAATGGAGTTGGACATTTAACCAAATATATGGGGGCGTGGTGGCTCAGTAGGTAGAGGTGCAGGCTGCAAGCCAAGAGGTCCTCGGTTCGACGAATCCCACCTGCAGCAACCACATTGTGTCCTTGGGCAGGACACTTCACCCCCATTGCCCATGTGGGGGCACGATGACGCCTTTGTACTAAGGCGTACTGCATGTCGATGGTACGCATGTCTTCAACCAATCTAACTCTGCCCGTGCTGCAGTGCGGAGTTACGATGTTGGGGAGCTGGCAGCTGCTCGTCGTTGCTCGGTGGTTCTCTCCGGGTACTCCGGCTTCCTCCACCCGTAAAACTGTCACGGTCATGATTAGCCATTGTGCATAAATATGTGACCTTAAACATCAATAAATAAATAAATAAATAACCAAATATATCGTTTGCCAGAGCTCAATAGATGTTTACATCCAGGGGAACCTGGTATAATTGATATAATAGATAAAACTGGTTAACCCTTTACTTTAATTTTCATTATATTTTCATTTTTTGTCTCAAAAACATAGATTATGACCCCTCTTTGGAATGAGCTAATCGAGCTCATTCCAATGAGGGGTCATAACCTATGTTTTTGAGACAAAAAATGAAAAAAATTACTTATTCAAGAATTTTGTTTGCAAGTGTCGTCTGATTTTCAAGTTTGGTCAAGGGTCAAATATAAGACATAACTGGTTAAATTCATAGTTGAGCAAGATGAAAAAAAGAAAAGAAAAAGAAGAACAAAATTCTGTTGCATCACCAGTGTGCTGTGGGTTAATTAACTTATTTCTGACATTCTCTACTCTGACCCAAAGTCTTGACACAGTAAATAAAAAAAAAGTCCTAAGACATATCACAATAAATAAAAATAATAAAAATAGCTGTCCACTAAACATTACATCTTATTCATTTCTATGACAACTGATAACACTTTTATCTCTGTCTGTATCTGGAACAGCTGTCCTCCTTTTGAATACAGGAATCACACACGTGTCCATCTGTACAGGGATCTTATCTGTTATGTAGATAAAGGGAGATAACCTAAGGTGAAGTAATTACAGTCAACTTCTGTCAACCCAGCCATGATGTTGTGATATGAGTGTAATAGTATCTGTGCTAATTATATAGGCTGTCAATGGAGTAATTAATTTCCCATTAAAACCAACACAAAAATTACTTCTTAACTTTTAGTTAATTGCCAGCTTTGTTGTTATTACTGCATATTTTATAGACCAAATCTGACTCCCTGGTGATTTGTTGTTGAGAATTCCTCTCTTTTAGAGCATTTTAAAATTCAGCAACACAAACTATTGAATTTTCGGTTGCTGACCTACTTTTCAATTACACCACTGGCAATTTGATGATACAGTGGAGCCCACTTATTTGAATATCTCTCAATTGTTATATTAATTGAATATAATTTCCGAACACAAAACCATTTCCCATATCTTCAGTACAATTTATTTATTTATTAGTGTTTAAGGTCATATACTTATGCACAATGGCTAATCATGACCGTGACAGTTTTACGGGTGGAGGAAGCCAGAGTACCCGAGAGAACCACCGAGCAATGACGAGCAGCTGCCAGCTCCCCAACATTCTAACTCTGCACTGCAGCACATGCAGAGTTAGATTGGTTGAAGACATGCATACCATCGACGTGCAGTACGCCTTAGTACACTGCGTCATCATGCCCCCATGTGGACAATTGGGGTTAAGTGCCTTGCCCAGGGACACAACGCGGGAATCTGAATTGATCGCTCAGACTGTCACCCATCCAATGATTGACCAGGCTCAACGTTGCTTAACTTCGGTGATCTGACGAGAACCAGTTACCACAACGCCACCGCATCCCCTATTTATTTATTTAATGGTGTTTAAGGTCACATAGTTTTGCACAATGGCTAATCATGACCACAACATGAGTATCCACTCAAGACCATGAGTGAGCGTTAATAATCCATGTTGTCCCTTTTAGAGAGGGTTTGCACCTCCCAAGTATTGGAGACTGGGTCCTATTTTACCAGAAAAACAGAGCCTGTTTACCACTGTGAACATGCTCTGCTTAACTTCCCGGGGTTCCCACGGGGATCTTCAGTACAAATTTGACCTGTTAATTGAATATGGGCATAGAGTATACTCCTGTTAATTGAATAAAAAAATCTTGCATTAGGCCATAAAAAAGAACCTCTGTTTCTCAGGCCCATGTGCATGGTCATTTTTGCTGCACATGCAACCTTTTTATCACCTCCAAAAATCTTTTAAAATTCAACTTATTGTGCTTATTTCGGTAAATCGATAGTACCAATGCTTGCGTTAGCGAATTTTAAATACCACACACTCTGCATTTATTCTACAGAATACTTTGATAAAATGGGTGGGTTTTAGCAATACTCAAGTCAGAAAATGTTTTATACCGTAAAAAGTAAGTATAACGACAGACAGAGCGGTAGCATCTTTCAGACTGACAGCAATTACCAAGGGGAATGGTTGATTCGCACCAAGGTTGATTCGCACGTCAGGCACAGTGTTGAATGGAACACGTTCTCCAGACATTGTTTTGTTTTTTGTTTTTTTGTAAATGGCCGTCATTGTGTTATTTGAAACTGTGTATCGAGTTGACCAGTTCTGGAATTAAGTGAATGCAGGATAATTGTTTGAATCAATGATATATCAAGCAATAACCTTTGATTGATAAAAAAGTAACATTTGCATTTGAAAATAAATTGTATATTATCAGCTGTGTGCAGACGAATTGGGAAAAAAAACACGCAAACATTTATTCGTTTTGTATTTAATTTTTCAGAAAAATATGATTTGTGGATGAACTGCTCGTTCAAATAGGTTGTTATAATTACGAATATATTGGGAAAAAATTCTGATTCACGATTTTCTTAGGCAAGTTGTGAGGGAATTTCATATTTTGATAAAATAAATCTGTAAAAGTTAGTAATTTACAGCACTTCGACATTTTCCCCAGACACGTTCTGTCCCTTTAACGTTTCGCCGTGGAATAATTTTCACATTTCACTGAGAAAAAAAACATTCCAAACACCCTTCATTTATTACCAAACACCCCTCCAGTGAATAACCAATGTGGCTGGGTGGACCACCAGGACATTGGGTGGGGGCGAATTACCACAAACAATCTCTCAAGAGAAATAAAAAATAAAAAAAAACAACTCCCGCCTGCATCCTTTTTGGAGAAAATGGCCTGAGAAACAGACAATCAACTTTGTATGGCCTTATGTTGAGAAATTACTGTGGCAATCATTGAAATTCCCTTGTTTATAGACCAATTTGGCCTTCGTAAATCAACTACAGGTAAATAATCTATTAACTGGTAGAGTGCTAAATTATTTTTGGTCATCGAAACTTGTCCTTATCTCTTTGCCTTGTTACATTTTATGGGAGAGTGCCTAGTGGCACTCTCCCATAAATTGTAACAAGGCAAATCCTCACAGACTAAATAATTTCTATTCACAAATAATATGAAGCACATCCACAGAATATGAAGCCATTAAGTTGCCGCACTTGCTCTTTAGAACAAAGCCCAGATATGGGCTTTCAGCACTCTACCAGTTAAATCTTGTTTGACAGAGCTCCATGCTCAGTTTATCTCTAAAATCCAGAAAAGGGACCAAATCCCAGTTAAGTGAATATTCCTGTTAATTGAATAATCTTTACCAGCAAAGTGGTTATTCAATTAACAGGGCTCCACTGTACATCTATTGTCGGCAACTCTCAGAGCTATTAGCACTGTAGAACATTTTTTCAGTTTAGCACCAAGATATGTTTTAACTTCCTAATACAATGGTACCCACTTAACTGAATAACCCTCTTAACTGGCAGAGTGCTAAATTCCTTTTGTTCAGAAAAATTTGTTCACATGCTATGTCCTTGTCACAATTTATGGGAGTGTGCCTATTGGCACACTCCCATAAATTATGACCAGGTAAAGGCTTACAGTCTTTACAGACATTAACATTATCATCACATTCAGAGTGATCAGAGTTTGACTGTCGATCTGTTCGAACACTCAACTGGATTCTCTGTGAGTACCACTAACCACAGCAAAATGAACCTACCACAGAAGCTATCCGACATGTTAACATGTGTGAATGTGGGTAACACCTGTAACTGGACCATCCATGTTTCTGGTGATACCTGCCAGGTAATACTGGACTTTCCAATACCACCTGGAATGGCTCCAACAAGGAGACAAAAGAAGCCAGCAGCCAGACCAATGCCCTCTCTGGGGAGTGGTAGCACCTTTGTCCAGTCGGGCTCTGGTCCACACCCGGAGAACGCTGAGAAAGCCAAGTATAAGAAAAAGAAGAAAAGCCTGTCCTCAAAGTGGCGGGATGCCAAGCGCTCGAAGGATTGGAAGAAAAAGAAGGCAGAAGAATCCCACAAAGTGAAGGAAGAGGAGATGGAAGTCCACGTCTCTAGCCCACAGGAGAAACCTCCAACAGACACTACCCATACAACCGGCATCTTTCTCTCTCCAGTTCCATCTCCAGCCTGGACCCCAGTCTAAACAGGAAGATGATGAAGAAATAAGTAAGCTTGCCCATGAACTGGAAGACCAGATCATGGGCACTGAAGAAGAGCCAAAACAAACAAAAGAGCTCATGGAAGAAGCCACTCTTCGAAACGAGTTTCGAATCGCAGGTCTTTAAAAATTGAAAATTTGCTTAACCGGAAAAAGGGTTAAGCCAAAAAAATTTGCTTAACCGGAAATGTTTGCTTAACCCATTTTCATTTTTTCAGACAAGGTGTTTAACAAAGCTGTCAGTGTCGATACATATTGAATTATTGATAGACTGAACAGGGAAGTTTGATAACTGCCTGATAATGATTGTATTTATTTGTATATTTTGTTTTGGGTACAGCTGTACTTTGTTGTAATGTTGATACTTTCGATGTATGTATTTATTAAAAGATAAAATTATGTCAAGCTGCTTTTGTTTTTACTCTCAAGCCGGTACTTTATTGATACTTAGTTTCAGTCCTATAGTAGCTGTACCATAATTATTAAAAAAGATTTGTGTAAACCCTGTTTGTTATCCACTCACCATCACGTTGATAAAAGAATGACACATCCAGTGCATGTGAAGGTAAGATCGAGATAGGTTGAATTCAGATGTAAACCCCTGCCCCTGGTAAATCCAGATATAAAACAGCAAACAAATGAATCACAAAGACAGGACTTCATAATATTGTTGCAAATAATAGATTATAGTATTAAAATAAAAAAAAAATTGCTGATATAACTAGAGTTACATTTTTTTTTTTTTAACTGGGGGCGACTTGACCCGGGACGAGTTGACCCGGGGCGACTTGACCCGAGGGCGAGTTGATCCGAGGGCGAGTTGACCCGTTCCCACCCGCACAGTCATGTCATCTGACCAGTCGCAAAATGCTACGGCAATCGGCATTGCCGAATCACTTTCTCCCCCAGAAATTCACAATTCACTCAAGTTGGAAAATTACTTCTGTGTGAACTGTCGCTTATTTTTATTAAGTAACTATAAGGCCGAATATTTGGCATTGGACTTTGCAGTGTGAATTGATTCAGTGCGAATCCACTGGTTATCACTCATGTTGTTTGGAAAATGTTTAGGTGCTTTCCTAAACGTCGGTGCTCATTTACCAATCATCATTGAGTATTCATGTTGCGCATCAAGGGAGTTAATTTATTAGCTCTGCATAAATTAGCTCCGCAGTACGGAGTCAAAGTAAAAAAATGCATTGCTGTCAACCATAACTGTTCACAAACGGTTGGTAGGCCCCTTTCCCCCGATTCATAGTAAATTTTACAGTGCCTGTATCTGATTTCAGCCTACCGTCTGTGCGTTTTCAAAGCCGTGCATTATCTTACTAACACCGGCAAAGCGTTACTTCCTGTTTCAGAGAAACGATATGGAATGTTATTTTTAGCAGTCTTTTTATATCCGATTTCTATGATTTTTAGTGTTTCCTTTCATTTACGTTTGGAGCTATTATAGTTTCCCTCACCCGGGTTATTTGACTCTCACTTCGGTCGCGGTTCTCAGTCATTTGAATGCCAATTTTTGCACGAACGGGAAAAAGGTTAACTGAAGGGAACTTTGCTCGAACGGAGCTCGAACGAAACAGCCGTTCGTGCAATTTTTAGAGGCCTGAATCGAGCGCAAGAATAACATGAAGGACATGGAAAACCAGCTGGCAAAACTTCGAAAGGCAACGGCGGCACTACAATCAAATGTCGCTTTTGCAACATCACTAGCGCAAAACAGGACGATAACACAACCTCCATCGCCAATAGTCAAGGAATCGCCACCTCTACCTCCAAAGAAGAAGCGTGTACGAGAAACAAAAACACCGCCATCTATCCACTTGAGGGATGCACGTCACATCCCCAAGTGCAGACTCTTTCGCAGCTTACAGTCTTGATAATTCCACTTCAAAGATTACATGAAGCATGTCATGGCTCAGTGGTTACAGCATTGTACTTCAAACTGAAAGGTCCAGAGTTCGATCCACACCATGGATTGTGTCCTTGGGCAGGGTTTCCACTATACAGACATGGGATCCCATCAACGGCCTTAATCCCCTCGTTGACTTTCCCCTACCCAAAAGGTCCTCGTATGGCTCTCATCACAGACACTCTTAAGGCTCGCATCAAAGGTAGAGAATTATAGGGAAAAAAGAACAGCAAAAAATCAACCAGATTCAATTTTTTTTAACAAGTTGCAATAACCTTGACTATGCAACGACAGGATCTGGTGATAGGTTAGATGGCATATGTGCATGATTTGGGTTGAGTTCCATTGGCCCACATTAGTAAATTTTGTGTACACTCTGAGGTCAGCCATTTTAACATGCACAAGGCATAGCTCCTCCAATTGGGTGTCTCAGATGTGCATTTCAGACAGATGAGATCATGAGGCCGGTAATGGGGGATCCAAGGATCCCACGGGGCAACCATGGTCGCCCCGTGGGATCCTTGGATTCCCCATTACCGGCCTCAACATTTTTTTCCTAGCGGAAAGCCTGCCTTAGGGAAGGCACTTAAGCCAGATTGCCTACTTGGGGGCACGGTGGTGCTGTGTACTAAGGCATATTGCACATCGATGGTGCACTTGTCTTCATTCAATGCAGAGCCTGCTTGAGTGGAGTTAGAACATTAGGGAGTCTGACAGTTGCTCGCTGCTGCTCGGTGGTTCTCTCCAGGAACTCTGGCTTCCTCCACCCATAAGACTGCCTGACAAGAGGTGACACTGGCTGTCAAAAGTGTCATTAAACCCCAGTAAACAAAGATATGAAGTATGTCGATAGAATAAGAAGCCTCTAAGTTGCAATATCTGCAATTCAGAATGAAGCCCCAAATATGGGCTTCCAGCACTCTACCAGTTAATTGAATATAACTTCCAAACAAAAATATATTTACCACACTCTCAGTACAAATGTGACCTGCTAACTGGTAGAGTGCTAAGTTATTTTTGGTCATCAATATTTGTTCCTGTGTCTTTACCTTATTACAATTTATGGGAGAGTGCCAAGAGGCACTCTCCCATAAATTGTAACAAGGCAAACCCATATAGACTAAGTAATTTCGCTTGTGCTCTTCATATTAAAGCCCTGATAGTGGCTTCTAGCACTCTACCAGTTAATTGCATACAGATTATTGAGGAAAATCCTTTTAACTGAATAAAAATCTTGCAATACGTCAAGAAATTGCACTGAAAATCACTGAATTCCCTTTGTTTATAGACCTATTTGGCCTCACTACATCCAATACTTGCATTTAATTTATTATATGTTGTTTGACAGAGCTATATGAGCTCTGTCAAACAAGATATAATAAATGCCAGGGAGCAAAATGACCAGGATCGCATCGCAAAATGCGATGCAATATCCACACATAGCGATACAACTTTAGGCCTATGAATCGCAAAGCGCCAATGCAAATTACGAGGCCGGATTAATTTATTTCGAAAAATCTTTTTAACTTTGTACGCTGTTGCATTCACCAGCGGGGAACCTGGAAGAGTCTCCATGTCATTCATTTGTTCAGACCCCCTCTAAGAGACAATTGTGCTGTACACATGAGCAGTTGCACCTGTTACGAAATATTGACCAGGATTTTCCAAAACGAACGCACGTTTTGGGAAATCTCTGTCAATATTTGGTAACAGACACAACAGCGCATGTGTACAGCTAAATCGATGGAGCAACTACTCTTTTGATTCAAGGGATTATTTATCTGAAAATCGAGGTAATTTGAATGTTAAAATTTTAGAGAATAGTATCAACTTTGGAAGTTCCTAATTTGTGGCATCTCTGATGTGTTCGCAATCTGAGTTGTGCTCATTGCAAATGATTATCGAGGTGTGCATAAAATTGCTTGCCCCATTTTAAATGCAGGCACGTTTAGGGGCGCAAGCACAATGGCGTGCCTTTCCCACATTGGCCTGAATCCCTAGGAAAGTTGATTCATTCCTCTCTAATCACATAACATTTTATGTTCTCAGAATCAACCAGAATGCATCTCCTGCCCTCTGAAATTTCAAATTTTCCCAGGGGAGGCACCCCAGACTCCCCACCAACGAGGGGGGTCACCCCCTCTCGTGCTCACCCCCCAGACTTCACGTCATCTGCTGTGACCATCAAGAAAAAACTGCGATGCAAAATTTTCAAAAGAATTTGCTCCCTGAATGCTCAGTTTATCTCTTGAATACAGTAAAGTGACAAAATACATGTTAACTGAATACTCCTGTTAATTTAATTATTTATTTATTTATTGGGATTTTGACAACCTCATGTCGGACTGTTTCACCGTAGGAGTACCCATGGAGAGAACCACTGAGCAACAGCGAGCAACTGCCAGTGTCCCCAATGTACTAACTCCACACAAGCAGGGTTAGTACTGGTTGAAGACAAGTGCACCATCAACATGTGGTACGCCTTAATATACACGGTCACCGTGGCCCAAAGTGTAATCGGGATTAAGTGCCCTAACTAAGGACACAACACAATTACCCCTGGCAGGGATCGAACGGTGGAGATTTTGGTTTGAAGTTCTCTACCATAACCACTAAACAACTGTGCTCCCATTCTTGTTAACCCTTTACCCAATGCTGACGATATCAAAATTTATTATTTTAGGCTTAATAAAATTAAAAATCTGTTTCTCAGGCCCCCCCCCCCCCCCCACATGGTCCTTTTGGCTGCCGCATGCTCTCTTTTTATGACCAATACAAACTTGAAAAAATAAAAATTAAATGGTTTATGTCTGATATATTACACAAGTTAATAAAATTGATAAATTTGTCCCTTGAGTGCAACAAGGCTTTGCAATGCTTTAGCATTGCAAAGCCTTGTTGCACCCAAGGGACGAAATACACCACCATCCATGCTATTTCGTAGATTATGAGGCCTAAAACATAAAATAAACCAAGAATATGAACTTCTGATGGCAAAGAAATAATTACAGAAATAAAATATAAAATAAAAAACCGCCCACCCGCATGCAATTTTACAAAACTTGGCCTGAGAAACAGAACATCTACTTTGTGTGGCCTTAAATATCATTTTTTTTAATTTTTCAACGAGCTCGTTCCAACGAGGGGTCACATGATATGGTTTAGTTGAAATTTTTTGAAAAATATTTTTTCAACTGCTGAATTTGCATATTTTGCAGGCGAATATTGAATAATTCCACAGCAAAGTGACTATTCAATTAACAGGGTTCCACTGTATTAAGCTACTATTAACCCTTACAGAAATGGAAGTTACAAGCAAAGAAGTGTTGAAAGCATCTATAAATGTTTTGTCATCCACGTCTGTTTAGTACTAAGTGTGAATACAATTTAATGACACTGAAACTTGTTCTACAAACGTATCCTACACTGTAATTGATGAACACCAAAAAGAAAAAAGGCTTCAAAGAACCATAACTCCAAGAAAAAAGGATAACACAACATGATCCTATGACATAACCAGGTTATATGGTGATCAATCAACTTGCCAAATGTAGAGATATTTCAATCTCAGGAGGTAAGCTGCTACCACAAATTACACACCGCCTTCTACAGTCATAATTCAATTTATAGAGGAGTAGGCTATCACAAGGATCTTATTCATGAATGCAAGGATATATATAAATTTTCACAAGTGTCTTTTTTATCCCATAAATGGACGTTTTTGCAAACAATAAAAGTCTTGGATAAATTTTTGCTTTATTCACCTAGTAGCAGCTGCAAGTAGGGTGATAATTTTTCCCTGTAGGTTTAAAAAGGAAAGAGAATTTATTCCTATAGTAGAGGTAGACTTGTTGACCTCTACCACATTCGTGTTGTCATGACCTTTTTTACGTTTGTGAGAGACAAAATGAACTGACATTTATCAAACGTTCACTGTTGTTGAAATGTTTAGTTTTAGAATGTATGACACATTTCAACTCTGTCTAACAATAAAACGAACAACAATTAACAAAGAAACCACAAAGTAAATCAATCGAAACCAAGCGTTCAAAAGCATATAAGTTCGACTGTGAAAGGCGGCGACATGATGAGTGATGTTTCATTTTCCAAATTAGGAAACTGTAAATAAACAAATGCATGTGTCGTCTGCTTTGTTTATAAAACTCAAGTTGAATCGACGACGAAAAAAAAACAACAATAAACAACGAAAATAAGAAAAATAAACATTGTTCATTTAATAAAGTATTTTTGCAAGTTTAGCTCAAGTTTGTAGGGGAATTATTTTTAGACAGAAATGTATCACTGCATCTTATTTTTGGAAGTTTTGCTTGTCGATCGAATTGGTCCACTGTTCTCCTCACTTCTCACAGTGTTTTGCAGCGAGTAACAGCACAATTTTGCCATGACTGCCCTGTAAATGATTTATGGGATAAACAAAATAAATGTATAGTGTTTTCAAGTAAAAAATTTATTCTAATCGTAGGATTAAGAATGAAACCGACTCGCCAGAAGCTCGTTGGTTTCATTCTTAATCCTACTCATAGAATAAATTTTTTATTTGAAAACGCTATACTTTTATTCTATATTTATCATGTGCGTTGCAATGTTTTAATTGCCCAGAAAACATGTTCTAATTGCAATGAAAACACAGAGAAAGCCCAAAACGTGTAATACTGATTAAAAACTTATTTCATAGTGCACCTCATTTCCAGAGAGATATTTTCTTATGCCTACAGTATGGCCACAGTGGACTAGTCACTTTCCAAGAGTGGGCAATATTCCAAGGGCTGTCACAATTAATCATTGTCGATCGGTCACGCTGAAATCGATTAGTATTTTTCATAGTCGAAGAATCGGTAAAGTTTACCCTGTCTTAGACATTTAATAATTTAAAAACATTTGATGAAAAAACTGTTGCTTCTGATGGTAAAAGGTCAAGAAATTCAATACTAAACCTCAGGAAGCCATTAGAAGCATTTGTCTTTTATGTACATTTAAAGCTTTGATGTTCTGAACTTTTGAACCGTCAGTGTAATAATCAAGACCGGTTGGCAGTTGCGAACTTGCAAAGTTCGCAACTGACGACCGGTCTTGATTATTACACTGACATTTCATGAAAAAACGGTTTAGGAGGAGTTGTGCTTATAAGGATGGACAGAGGGACGGATGGACAGATGGACGGACAGACAGGGTGATTCCTATATACCCCCCCAAACTTTGTTTGTGGGGGGTATAATGAGGATCATTAGTGGAGGGTGTTCCGGTCATCAACCATGCAAAGTTTTGAAACATTTGGCCCTGTGGTTTCAGAGGAGAAGATTTTTCAAAATCCACCAATCAGAATCAAAAAATGCTTCTGGCAGCCATGTTTTTCGATGCACAGTAACAAAAATAAGGAGCATTTGTAGAAAACATCCCATAGACTATCCCTGCCAGTTTTGGTTCACGTCGACTCAGTAGTTCCAGAGAAGAAAATGAAAATGTGATCTCCCATAGGGTGTCTATAGTAACTATAAGCCGCAATTGTGGCCATGTTTACAACTCGATCAAAATTAAATGAGGATCATTAGTAGAGGAGGTCCCAATCATTTATGTGAAGTATCAAAACATTTGGCCAGGCAGTTTCACAGGAGAAGATTTTTGAAAATCCACCAACCAGAATCAAAGAATGCCTCTGGCGGCAATGTTTTTCAACCCACGGGAATAAAATAAGGATCGTTTGTAGAGGACCTCCCATAGACCATTCCTGCCAAGTTTGGTGCATGTCAATTCAGTAGTTCCAGAGAAGAAGATGAAAATGTGATTTCCCATAGGGTTTCTATAGTAGCTATAAGCCGCAATTGAAGCCATGTTTACAACCCGATCAACATTAAATGAGGATTGTTGGTAGAGGGGGCCCAGTCATCAACCATGCAAAGTTTCAAAACATTTGGAACTGTGGTTTCAGAGAAGATTTTTCAAAATCCACCAATCAGAATCAAAGAATGCCTCTGGCGGCCATGTTTACAAACCCATGGTAACAAAATGAGGATCGTTTGTAGAGGACCTCCCATAGGTTATCCCTGCCAGGTTTGGTTCATGTTGACTCAGTAGTTCCAGAGAAGAAGATGAAAATGCGATTTCCCATAGGGTTTCTACAGTAACTGTAAGCCACAACTGCAGCCATGTTTGTAACTCGATCAACATTAAATGAGGATCGTTGGTAGAGGGGGTCCCAGTCATCATTTATGTGAAGTTTCAAAACATTTGGCCTGGCGGTTTCAGAGGAGAAGATTTTTGAAAATCCACGAACCAGAATCAAAGCCTGCCTCTGGAAGCAATGTTTTTCATCCGACGGGAGCAAAGTGAGGATCGTTTGTAGAGGCCCTCCCATAGACCATTCCTGTCAAGTTTGATTCATACCGGCTCAGTGGTTACAGAGAAGATGAAAAAGCTTTCGGACGCCGGACTACGACGGATGCCAAGTGAAGTGAAAAGCTTGCATGGCCTCTTATGCCAGGTGAGCTCAAAAGTTAATTAACGAAGCACCAGGTACAACCCAGTGCTTCATTAATTAAAAGTTTGCTGATAATGATTTTTATTACCTGCTAAATGCATGAGTGGAAAATCGAAACCAGAACACTCCAAGAAAAACTTCAGCACACCTCAGATTGCTCTATCAGTTTATCGCAGAGAAATATACATCTGATATCATTACTCCCTGTCAAACTGAAGTACAAGTCTGGAAATGACGTGTGCAGACATGTCGATTTCATTTGAGGTCGCTTAACCCTTTACCCAACGCAGACGATTTCAAAATTTATTATTTTAATTATCATTTTTTAAATTTTTTCAAAATATTTCATCAAAATCATATCATGTGACCCCTCTTTGGAACGAGCTCGACGAGCTCGTTCCAAAGAGGGGTCACATGATATGGTTTTGTTGAAATTTATCGAAAAATAATATATTTTCAGCTGCTGAATTTGCATATTACGCGGACGGATGCGGGCAATTCGTTAGGTAAAGGGTTAATTGCATTAACCCTCAATGTGTAGTTCTAGTCTACATGTTTTGAAGTATATTCCTTTGGTATATACCATACTTCTCGACAAGCTTTCCGAATATCTTATTGGTTTTCTCCTAGAATGAATGCACTAAGAATTATTTTTTCCCAGAAAATATGGTATTTTCTTATTAATGACGTGGCATCCCTAAAATGGTGAGAAAAATCATCCTTGATGGGTATCTGGGTGGGACGGGCAAATCTCACCCTTGGGGGAAGATATTTGAGCCAGACACTCAAGCCGAGTGTCTGGCTCAATTATCTTGCCACAAGGGTGAGATTTGCCTGTCTCACCCAGATATCCATCCAGTAGAATAATAATCAATAATAACGTAAACAAGTACTGCCTCGCTTCCCGTGTTACCCATGGGGACATGAGTTCATTGCCAATCACTGGAGCTTACAGCTTGTTCAGCACAAAAGAGGTTAATTTGAAAATAAAAAGTATACGAATAGCTCTAAAATACCATACAGTTGCTTTTTGGCCTCTAAATATGATGGAGAAGGTATTCGGGATACCTTTTTAACAGAATACATCCATAAATGACAAAAAATACAATTCAGCATCTATTTTTTGTACATAGTTATAAAACTGTCAAAATAATTGATTCTACAACAACGACATGATGGATGGGAACACAAAAACGTGAAATTGTGAGCACTCAACAAATCATCTTTTAATTACTGGGGTCAAACATGTGGGAAATCATAACTTCAATTAATGGCATCGGCAATAAACAGCAGGAAATAATATTTCACCCAACTAAAATGTACATCAGGCCTAAAAAAGTTAAAAATCTGTTTCTCAGCCCCTCCCACAAAGTTCTTTTAGCAGCCACATGCTCTCTTTTTATAACCAATGCAAACTTGAAAAAATTAAAATTAAATTGTTTATGGCCGATGTTTTACCCACGTTAATAAAATTGATAAATTTGTCCCTTGAGTGCAACAAGTCCTTCTTGCACTCAACGGATGAAAAACACCACCACCCATGTTATTCTGTAGATTATGAGGCTTAAAACATAACACCTAAACCTAAAACCTAAAACAAACCAAGAACATGAACTTTTGATGGCAAAGAAATAATTACAATGAAAGTGTCAATGACACTGTAGCTCAACTTGTCAAGATATGTACATGTATAGTATGTGACACAGCAATGACAAACATCTAGGTAATGACCTGATAACAAATGTACATATAAAGTATTGTAACAGTCTGTACATAAATACTGGCCGTAGCCTGTAACAAATGTATAGGTAAAGTATTGTAAAGGTGGGTGACAGTCAGATGCTAAATAGAAAAGAAATCTTTGAGTACCAGAGTGGGTCTGACTGAACCCCAAAATATTTGTTCTCATAGCACAGTGATAACAAAGGCACCCCAAAACACACTCATTCCTGTCCCAAGGTGAAAACAAAGGTACCCAAGAAGTTTCGTGAAGATCAGTTCATAAATACGAGCTGTATAGAAGTTGTGACAAAAACTGATTGGACCTAACAAAATGGCCACTGGCAGCCATCTTGAATTTTGGACCGCACTCAGAAACACTCATTCTCGTCCCAAGGTGATAACAAAGGTACCCAAGAAGTTTCCTGAAGATCGGTTGACAAATACAGCCTCTAGCCCGAGCCGTATTGACATGTGCACTTACAGTGTACAAGTAGCACTAAATAAATAAAAATTCATCTAATTTGCATAATTTCTGCAGGAGAAAAAAACCCGTACTGTATGTCATGTACTCCATTTTATTAAACATTCCTACAAAAATTTATTCAAATCAGAACTTTCATACAGAAGTTCTATACAAAAGACTGATTACACTAATTTTGGTACAAAATGGCTGCTGGTGGACATCTTGAATTTCGGACCACACCCAAAAACACTCGTTCTCATCCCACGATGATAACAAAGGTCCCCAAGAAGTTTCGTAAAGATCGGTTCAAATATACGGCCTCTAGCCTGAGCCGTATAGAAGTTGTGTACAAAAAACTGATTAGACCTAATTTCAGTGCGAAATGGCCACTGGCAGCCATCTTGAATTTTGGACCGCACTCAGAAACACTCGTTCTCATCCCAAGGTGATAACAGAGGTACCCAATAAGTTTTGTGAAGATCGGTTGATAAGTACAGCCTCTAGCCCGAGCCGTATTGACATGTGCACTTACTGTGTGTAAGTAGCACTGAAAAAATCAAAGTTCATCTAATTTGCATCATTTCTGCACGAGAAAAAAACCCGTATTATATGTGATGTATCCCATGGTACTAAACATTCACACAAAACTAGAGGTCTCCCCAAACAAGCATACCAGGTTTCAAAGCAATCTGATCATAAATGGGCCCTGTAGGGTGTGCCAAAGGGAAATATTGAGGTCTGACTAAACTAAGTTCTACGAACGTTGGCCGTGGCAACATTTTTTGCTGGAAATTGAAGAAAATCGATAGCTCCCATCTAGAGGTCACCCTAAATAAGCATACCAGGTTTCTAAGCAATCAAATCATAAATGTGCCCTGTAGGGTGTGCCAAAGGGAAATATTGTGGTTTGACTAAACTAAGTTCTAAGAACGTTGCCCGCGGCAACATTTTTTGACGGAAATTGAAGAAAATCGATAGCTCCCATCTAGAGTCACCCCAAACAAGCATACGAATTTTCAAAGTAATCTGATCATAAATGTGACCTGTGAGGTGTGCCAAAGGAAATTGTGGACGTACGTACTAACATATGTACGTATGTACGTACGTACGCCGACGGACGAGAAGTGATGGCAATAGCTCAGCTTGACTTTGTCAAGTTGAGCTAAAAATAAATGAAAGTGTCAATGACACTGCAGCTTAACTTGACTGTGTGTACTGTTTGATGAAAAGGATAACGTTCAATGTTTATGAAAGGATTATGAAATAAGACAAGAATTGTGATAATTGAGAATATGTTAAGTTCTGTACCCTACATGCTATGTTTTCAACAAGAATAATTGGGGGTTTACACTGTACTAAAGAACTAATGCCTGGGTTGATGTGGCCCTCATAGGTAACCAATGTCAACTAAAGTTATCAACTTACAGTAAAATCAAAAGGAGTCATCCTGCCAAGTTCTGTACTCTACATGCTATATTTTTAACAAGAAAAATTTGAGGCACAGACTGTACTAAAGAAATGAGGCCTGAGTTCAAGCCAGAAAATAAGCATCTGCAAAATGAGGTACCCAGAGGGTGATGCTACCCTGCAAAGCAAGATTCTCAAAGGATAAATTGGCCAACTGTACGGGATAGCATCAAGCCAGAAAATAAGCAGACTGTCATCTGCAAAATGAGCTACCCAGAGGGTGAATTTAGTGATGCTACCCTGCAAAGCACGGTAGCATCACTAAATTTACCCTCTGTGAACCTCAATCTGAATTAGGGTCTTAAAACTAAACAGAAAGAGGTACCCAGAGGATAAATTGGCCCACTGTATGGGATAGCATCATCAAATTCACCCTCTGGGGACCTCATTCTGCAAATGTCAGACTGCTTA
The DNA here is from genome assembly GCA_031216915.1 of Pictodentalium vernedei. Classification (NCBI taxonomy): domain Eukaryota; kingdom Metazoa; phylum Mollusca; class Scaphopoda; order Dentaliida; family Dentaliidae; genus Pictodentalium; species Pictodentalium vernedei. Next base: position 424,932,390 of record CM062289.1, on the reverse strand, counting down.
TGTTCAGTGCTAAAGGAATTGGTTGACCGATCTTGACCAAAATAAGACAAGTACATCATATCGAGTCATCCTTCCAAGTTACAATGAAATCCTGCCATAAATATGAACTGTAGACTGTGCTAAACAAATCTAGGTCATGTGCCCATGCGGCAATCATGGTTGACCAAAGACGACCAAAATAAGACATTCTCATCTGGACATTATACTGTCATCCTACCAACTTACAATGAAATCCCGCCATAATTGCAACCTGTAGACTGTGCAGAAGGAATCTAGGTAACGTGTCCCTGCGGCCACCATAGGTCACTGAACCCGACCAAAATACAATATTCTCATCTAGACAAGATACAGAGTCATCCCACCATGTTACAATGAAATCTCTTCATAAATACCACCTGTACACTGTGCTAAAGATTTTCGTTTTTCGGGTCTGTGCAGCCGTCACAGTTAGCTGATGGTGACCAAAATAGGACATTCTCAACTAGACATGACCTTGAACCTGCGCATGAAATTTAGTGATGATCGGAAAAGAAATATGGGGTGTAGCCTATGCTGAAGAAAATGTGAACCGACTCACAGACTTCCACAAGCATAAATTTTAGAAGAAAAAAATGGCCTGATATACACCAGATCTACTTTGTGGGGCCTTAATCCTTTACCCAAAGCAGATGATATGAAAATTTATTATTTTAAATATCATTTTTTCAAATATTTCAAAAAAGTTCAACAAAATCATATCATGTGACCCCTCGTTGGAATGAGCTCGACGAGCTCGTTCCAACGAGGGGTCACATAATATAGTTTTGTTGAAATTTTTTGAAAAATAATATTTTTTCATCTGCTGAATTTGCATATTACGAGGGCGGATGTGGGCAATTTTTTGGGTAAAGGGTTAACTATCTTCTGGCTGGAAGCAACAAGAATAGTTCTGTGACTACAGCTTTGTTGCCACAAGGGGTCTGGCACTACATTAGGTATGCAAAAACTGCCAGTAGCTGCCCCAAGTGTTAGTACAGACACTTGTGAGTATTTAAGCAGTTTTTGTGGGAATATAATAACTTATCGTTGATACATTATCATTATTAGCAAGCCTGAAGATAAGCAGGCTGTCATTTGCAGAATCAGGTCCCTAGAGGGTAAATTTGGTGATGCTACCCTGCACATCAGGGTAGCGTTACTAAATTTAGCCTCTGTGAACCTTAATATGAATGTAGGTTTCAGGCCTAAACAGAAAGAGGTACTGGGAGGATAAACTGAGGGATTCTAGTCAACTATATGGAATAGCATCAGTAAGAGGTTCTCAAAGGATAAATTGGCCAACTGTATGGGATAGCATCAAGCCAGAAAATAAGCAGTCTGTCATCTGCAAAATGAGGTCCCCAGAGTGTGAATTTAGCAATGCTTCCCTGCACAGCATCACTAAATTTACCCTCTGTGAACCTCAGTCTGAATCAGGGCCTCAAATCTATACAGAAAGAGGTACCCAGAGGATAAATTAGCCCACTGTATGGGATAGCATCAGCAAATTTAACCTCTTGGGACCTCATTCTGCAAATGGCAGATTGCTTATTTCCAGGCTTGATTATCAGGATCCAATGCAAGCATTCAAATTTGAAAACAACCATTTTGTCAAATAATAGTTGAATTTGAGGAAAAGTCGCCACAAAATGGATGTAAAGTCAGGTCCATTCAATCGTTTATACCCACGGCGCCCAGTTTAGAGGGCTTACACTCCAGGCATTGGTGAATGGGTCCTATTTTACCAGTAAAACATAGCTTGTTTACCATGGTAAACAAGCACTGCTTCAGTTCCAAGGGTTCCCATAGGGAACTCGGAACAATATAAGGCTGATATATTATATTATAATCACCCCACCCACTAGTGCTCAAACGACTAGTGAATTCCAAAGTTGACTAGTCAATACCCAAAAGTCAAGTCGACTTCGACTAGTCACTGGTGATAACTTGTCTCCTTATAACAGTGTTGGTGTTCCGGTAGAGTGCTGAAGGTCCAAATTTGGCTTCACTTGGGCATTCATATACAGCAACTTACTGGAACATTATTCTGCTAATGTGCTTCTAATTATGCTAAGAGTGAAATTATATAGTCTTATTTAATTTGCCTTGTTGCGATTTATGGGAGAGTGCCCATAGGCACTCTCCCATAAATTGCAACAAGGCAAATTAATAACATATCCTGATAGCCCAAAATAATTCAGCACTCTACTAGTACCAGTTAAAACAAACTACTGTCACTACTATTAGATGGCAATAGATGTATACATTGATTGCCCAATATTGCTGTTCAAACTGTCTGACAGTGGCACAGAAGAGATACTATTTACCTAAAAGCTTGAACTCCTCCCGACTAGTCGACTGCACAATTGAGAGTCGACTACTGCTTTGCCCTGAGTCGACATCGACTAGTCGACTAATTGTTTGAGTACTACCACCCACCCCCCCAAAAAGAAGAGAGAAAAATGCTACTTGTAACTAACAATACAAACTGACTTATATTAAGATACTTACTTTTGTTTTAACACTAAAAACATGACAGTAATGTTTGTTTGTTTGGCTATCTTTTGTAATGTATGCAAAGAAATTCATGTCTTCTCCATCTTGGCAAGCACAGAATATATTAATAATCTCATGTGTACATATAACTTGCTGAAATGAAAATAAATGCATTAATTAATAAATAGGAATATTACTAACTATATTTTATCAATATCATTTTGTCATAAGCTATGTTTTTGAGACAAAAAATGAACAAATAATGAAAACTGAAAGGTGATTTTTGTGAATAGTGCTGGACGGTTTTTGTCTTTATGTTTGGTAAAGGGTTAACCTATATGCAATTATTTATTTATTTATTTATTGGGGTTTAAGGTCACATACTTATGCACAATGATAATTTTGACCGTGGCAGTTTTACGGGTCGAGGAAGCTGGAGAACCCAGGGAGAACCACTGGGCAATGACAAGCAACTGTCAGCTCCTCAACATTCTAACTCTGTTCAAGCTCCGCTCAAGCAGGGTTACAGCGGTTGAAGACATGTACACCATCAACGTGCAGTACACCTTAGTACAATGTAGGCAACCGGGATAAAGTGCCTTGCCCAAGGACACAACACGGGTCGTCACGGACGGGATCGAACTTGGGACCTCTAGCATAGAATCCAACAGTCTTCCACTGAGCCACCGCACTCCCGTATATGCAATTAACTGAGCAAAATTGTTCCCAAGATATGATAAATGGTTTAGAGTTTGGAAGTTATATGCAATTAAGAGATATTCAATTAAGTGAGCTCCACTGTATTATTACTCATTTTCTGGTAATGTGAACTCCAACACTATTTATTTATTTAAATATTTATTTATTGGGGTTTAAGGTCACACATTTGTGCACAATGGCTTATCATGACAACAAGTCAAGTTTATTCCATCTTTTATATCCATGTTGTCCATTTTAAACAAGTTATTAATTGAAAATAGAATATGTTTTCATTTTTTGGAATTTACTAAAAACAAACCCTGCAAGGGTTCTTAAGCTGAGTTTGAATAGTACTGGCTGGTTTTGACCATTACATTGGGTAAAGAGTTGATATAGATGACATTTACACTAAGGCTGTACAGTGCACAGGGTTAGTTATTCAGTTAGAGATGAATTTTATTTTATAACCAGAAAGTGTGACTAACCCTGTGCAGTGCACAGGGTTAGTCACCCTTTCTGGTTATAAAAAAATTGGTAACTGCCATATCACATGCAACATGAAAATATATCTGTCGAATCCCTCCTCTACATAGTAATCTGCTTTCCTTGTTCTGTGTATACTATTGTATCTAGTGCTGTTCAGAATTTTTGGTTACCCTTCTGTTATTGTGATATGTATACACATGTCAATTATTGAATAAATACTGTTTAAACTAAAATATATAATGACTAAGGCTGTAAAAATGCTTTGGGTAAGTTAGTTACATGTTGTTACATAAGGTGCTGGATTCAAGGAATTAATGGAAATACTTATACTGGTTTGTGTAAATTTTTAGGAATTCAAACAAGAGCTGGACTGTCGTCCGGTGCATACCCCCATGTGGTGTACCACCTAGTGTGGGCATACCTATGACTAAATATTATAGAAAACAAGTTCCACAAGTAATAAAAAAAAAATAATAATCTGACAAGACCAAAAATCATTCTAGTCTTGGGAAATGTTACAATTTAATTACATACCAAGTTCCATAAAAATAATTTACTTAAGTTATGAAAGTTATGAATATTCTCGGACAGACTCACACACGTCCTTACAAATGGCTACTTATGTGGCTAGTTTATGGACATGTTAGGTGGCTAACCTAAAACACATGTCAAACATAATAAAACAAGTTTTTTGGGGGAAAATTTTTGGGGGGTCAGCTAACCAACCCTACCCTTTACTGACCCTAACCCTACCCACCCCTAACCCTAGCCACATAACTTTAACACCCCTTCACTGACCCCCACCACACCCCAGAATGCCATAACCCTACTCTACATTTATCCAACCCCCCCCCCCCCCCCCCCCCCACACACAATAAGAGATTCTGTTAAGTGGCCAGCCACGTAACAGACTTTAACCACATAAGTATCCTGTTTTACTAACTCGTAACCACAAAAGTATTCATTTGTGTGTGCGGACAGACGGAAGGATGCACGGACAGACAGACACATGTCATCCAGTATACCCCCCTCCCATAACCCCCCTCCCCACACACACACACCCCACCCCCCCCCCCCCCCACCCCCCCATTTTCTTCGAAAGTGGGGGTATAAAAATGAAAACACATTCTATTTTCAATTAATAGTCTGTTTTTAGAGGACTGGGTCCTATTTTACCATTAAAACGGCTTCACTTCCTGGGGTTCCTACAGGGAAACTCCAACACTATCTGACATGAATGCAGTAGAGATCTTACACATGAACTACTTATTTAATTTATTTATTTAATTATTGATGTTTAAGGTCCCTTTCAGCATCTATAGCTATATGATGACCACAAAACAATTAGAAAAGTCAAATTTATATGTCTGTTAGCACCTATGTTGCCCATTTTAAACAACTTCCACCCCAGGCACTGGTTACCAAGTTTTATTATATCCACCCGGGATCTGCTGTCAAACAAGATGAAATGAATTAAATTTACAAGTGTACAGTTTTTGGTGTCAATACATTCGGATGATCAGAAGAAAAACTGCCAACAATCAATTGTGGGCTGGGAGGTAGTGTCTAAAATAAAAACTGTCACATTGTAAGTATAAGGCCTAAAAAAATAAAAAATCTGTTTCTCAGGCCCTCCCACATGGTCCTTTTGGCTGCCACATGCTCTCTTTTTATAACCAATTTAAACTTGAAAAAAAATTAAAATTAAATGGTTTATGTCTGATATTTTACCCAAGTTAAATAAATTGATGAATTTGTCCCTTGAGTGCAAGAAGGCTTTGCAATGCTTTAGCATTGCAAAGCCTTCTTGCACTCAAGGGATGAAATACACCACCACCCATGCTATTTTGTAGATTATGAGGCCTAAACCTTGAACCAAGAACATGAACTTTTGATGGCTAAGAAATAATTACTGAAATAAAAAATAAAATAAACAAGAGGCCCCACGGGGCCTGAAGCGCTCATCTTGTACAGAACACAATTTAAACAGAGTCCAAGAATGAGTCTACATTAAGCAAACCATCTCCATAGGCTACACTGTCAATCCTTGAGTCCCTCAGGAGTGACACAAATAATCTGGGCATCATGCCTTTTCTTCAGTTGATCATAAGTAAAATGTAGAGCTCCCCTATGAAGCCCCTTGATACATGTACAACTTATGTGGATTAATCTTAGTACCTCTAGAGGGTACTGAATACAAAATTTTTAATTCTTCAGCAAAATGGCCAATTCCGGCTCCCATGGAGAGTCCAAATATTAACCCAGGCTCTTGATTTGAACACAGTTAAATCTGACTTCCCTAGAGATGTTGTGTACTGAATATGAAAGCATTCTGACTGTTGGATCTGAAGAAGAGAAATTGTAAAGAAATTTCTTCGAATTTCACTAAGTTCAAATTTGGGCTACCATAGCGAGCCCAAATATTAACCTATGGATCCGATTTGAACAAACTTGAATCTGACCCCCCTAGAGATGTTGAATACCAAATGTGAAAGCATTCTGACAAGTGAATCTGAAGAAGAAGATTTTTGAAGAAATTCCCTCATATTGTACTAAGTTAAATTTCATGTTCCCATATGGAGCCCAAATATTAACCTAGGCACTCGAATTGAACAACCTGGAATCTGACCCCCCTAGAGATGTTGTATACCAAATATAAAAGCATTCCGACTGGTGGATCTGAAGAAGAAGATTTTTAAAGAAATTTCCTCATACTGCACTAAGTAAAAATTTGGGCTACCATGGTGAGCCCAAATATATACCTAGGGATCTGATTTGAACAAACTTGAATCTGACCCCCCACAGAGACGTTGCATACCAAATATCAAAGCATTCTGACTGATGGATCTGAAGAAGAAGATTTTTTTAAATTACCCTCCATATTGAACAAAGATAAAATTTGGGCTTCCGTAGGAAGCCCAAATATTAACCTAGGGACTTGGTTTGAACAATCTACAATTAGACCCTCATAACAATGATGTATACCAAATATTAAAAGATTCTGACTGGTGGTTTCGAAGAAGAAGATTTTTAAAGAATATTCCCCATATTACCCTATGTTAAAACTTCGGGCTCCTGTAGAGAGCCCAAATATGAACCAATGAGCTTTATTTCAACAAACTTTTATCTGACCCCCCTATGAATGCTGTATACCAAATATCAAAAGATTCTGATGATTGGTTCTGGAGAGAAGATTTTTTAAAATTTTTGCAAATATGCTGACTCAGCATTTTTTCGATGCCCATTACAGAACACCCTAACATAACCGATGGCAATTTTTTTTTACCATTCAATTCTACTGGTCATAAGGATACTTCATACCAAATAAAAGCTCTCTGTTCCATGGGGTTTGGGAAATATGGGCGTTTGAAAATATTTCTATTTTTAGCTCCCAGGGTTCCCATGGGGATGCAGGAATTTTTTTTTGCATGGGTCAAGTACTCATGACCCAATACTACCACAAACCAAATTTGGTTCATACCGGACCATCGGTTCAGAAAATAGAAATTTTGGGCGGGGCCAAAAATCTTCCCCCTCCTATTACAAAGCCAAATATTACTTCACGAACTTCGTTTGAACAAACTTGATTCTACACCTCATATGGAAGCTCCATAGCAAATATCAAGTCATTGTACACATCGGTTCTTGAGAAGATTTTTAAAATATTTTGGAGCATTGTACCCCACTCCCTCCTTATGGGGCTGGGCATGCTGAGTTGAACAAAAATGAAATGCCCCTTTGGGACCATCACTCACACAAACTTTCACTTGAATTGGCCCAGTGGCTTTGGAGGAGAAGACCAAAACATGGTGTTGACGGATGACGGACGACAGACGACGGACGACGGACGGAGAGCGATGAGATTAGCTCAGCTTGACTTTGTCAAGATGAGCTAAAAACCGCTCGCCTGCCTGCAAATTCACAAATAATGGCCTGAGAAACAGAAGATCTACTTTGTGTGGCCTAAAGTCATGGTTCTCAAAAAGTATCATCACAGACTGAAGTAGACAGTCTAGGATTTTTATTTCTTGAAATTGAAGTAATTCTGTCAATACTACAGGTGTCTGTCACAATGTAACTAACAATACCTCCTGCATTCCACATTAAGTAGGTTCCTGAGCTATTAATCCAAGTCAAAGTTTTTCAAAACATCACCAAACAAGCACAGGCAGAAGGAAGTAGTTTGAAATAATACATAAAATCGAAAAGATGTGCAACAACTCTCTGAAAATGAGTACAAACAATCAATGACAGGTTAACCCTTTACCCAACGAATCGCCCGCATCCGCCCGCGTAATATGCAAATTCAGCAGTTGAAAAAATATTATTTTTCAAAAAATTTCAACAAAACCATATCATGTGACCCCTCGTTGGAACGAGCTCGTCGAGCTCGTTCCAACGAGGGGTCACATGATATGGTTTCGTTGAAATTTTTTGAAAAATATGAAAAAATTATATTTAAAATAATAAATTTTGATATCGTCTGCGTTGGGTAAAGGGTTAAGCAGGTTGTGACAATATTACGATTTATTAAAAGTGCAATAACTCTTACAAAAATTGTCTTGCCAATCTAATCATCATTGATGCACAGGTTCCAGTGCTGGTTAATCCATGTCAAAGTTTTCAAAAATGTCACCAAACAAGCAGAGAGAGAATGATGTAGGTTGCAAAAAATACCCGAAGTCGAAAAGAAGTGCAAAAAACTCTCTAAAAATGACTTCAAACAATCTCAAATCTGAGCTGATTAATCTCTGAAAAGTTTTAAAACATGATGTCCAGATGAAAGAATGCAACTGAGACAAAACTTGTGTCCACACACAACAAATTCTAAGTGAAATAATGCAACTGTCCGATCAATCTCAAAATTGCAGGTGTACAGGTTCCGACAGTGGTTAATTTTATGCCAAGTTTGGTTGAGTTCTAGAAGCTATTTATTTATTTATTAGGGTTTAATGACACTTTAACAGCCAGGGTCATATCGTTTCTGTGACAGTTTTACAGGTGGAGGAAGCTGGAGTACCCGGAGAGACAGTTTTACGGGTTGAGGAAGCTGGAGTACACAGAGAGAACCACCGAGCAGCTGCCAGCTCCCAAACATCGTAACTCTGCACTGCAACACAGGCAGGTTTAGATTGGTTGAAGGCATGGGCGCCATTGACGTGCAGTAGGCCTTAGTACACGGCCTCCTCGTGCCCCCATGTGGACAATCGGGGTGAAGTGCCTTGCCCAAGGACACAAAGCGGGAGTCCAAATCGATCGCTCAGACCGTGGCCCATCCAAGGACTAACCGGACTCGACGTTGCTTACCTTCGGTGATCTGATGAGAACTGGTTACAGCATTGCTCACCCCCCCCCCCCCCCCCCCACCCCACCACCATGCTAGAAGTTACTATCATGGCTCTATGGAAAGTGCTGAAAGCCTCTTTAGTGACTTGACACTGTTTGCATAGGCTTCTTCTTTTCTTAGCAGTAGAAAATAAATGTTTATATAAAATTGTTCTGTTACAATTTATTGGAGAGTGCCAAAAAGCACTCTCCAATGAATGGTAACAAAACAATCATTCACAAACAAAATCTTGCTAAACTAAGGCTTCCCTTGTTGATTGCATGACATCCTTGAGAAAAAAATACTCATGTTTTAAATCACCATTGAACTAGAGTGCACTGTCACAGTGCCGAAGCTGTGACGATTCGTGCCACGCCAATGATGTTTTAAAACTCGGTGACAAAAAAACACGGTGACAAGTCGTTAAATGTGGCAGAAATTAACTGAATGTTTGTTTGTTTGTTGGTGGTTAACGTCACATATTTATGCACCATGGCTAATCGTGACACAACATGGAGATGAAGTAAAGGTTAGTCAATCGTTGATCTACATGTTGCCCATTTTAGAGGACTTTCACCCCAAACATTGGTGACTGGGTCCTATTTTACTAGTAAAGCGGAACTGGTTTACCACAGTAAACAAGTGCTGCTTACTTCCCGGGGTTCCCACGGGGAAATTAACTGAATGACATGCGCTATTGCGAGGGTGTAGACATCATGAAGATACACTTGCATAAAAAGTATGGTGTCATTTCATCAGGTATTTTAGGAGTTATGATGTTTTAAAACTCGTTGGTGACAAAAGAACTTGTTGGTGACAAAAAAAACTCGTTGGTGACAAGTTGATAAATGTGACAGAAATTATCCAAATGACATGCACTATTGCGAGGGTGTAGACATCATGAAGATACACTTGCATACCAAGTATGGTGTCATTCCATCAAGTATTTTAGGAGTTATGATGTTTTAAAACTCATTGGTGACAAAAAAACTCGTTGGTGACAAAAAAACTCATTGGTGGCAGGTCCATAAATGTCACAGAAATTATCCGAATGACATGCACTATTGCACGGGTGTAGACATCATGAAGATACACTTGCATACCAATTATGGTGTCATTCCATCGGGTATTTTAGGAGTTATGATGTTTTAAAACTCGTTGGCGACAAAAAAACTAGGTGACAAGTCCATGAAAGTGACAGAAATTATCTGAATGACTTACCAACAGAACGACCGACCGCCACTGCCCTATATAGAGCTGCTTGTCGCAGCTAAAAATAATTCAGTACCCAACCAGTTAAAAAGATATTGACCCATAAATGACAAGAGAGAAGTTCTTAAGAAAGTCAATAAAGGGCATTAAGTCTGCCAAACTAGTCTGATTGATCTTTGGACATATTCAGACATATTCAGGGATGGATGATCAGCTGAACTCTGACGTCTCTGAATATTTCGGAATGGGAGCAAGGAAGGGTTGTGGTAGATTATTAGGGTGACGGGCACTGTCCTGAAAAGTTCAAGAACAAGTGACCTTCAACTCTAGAATGTACCTGTTAATAATTATTACAATGGTACACACGCCTTCAAGGGAAGCCAACCCTGACTGTGATGGGTTAGTAAGTTGAAGCATCTGACAGTTATTTGATGCTGGTCAGTGGTTCCCTCCCCATAAAACTGACTGACATGATATGACACTGACTGCTGAAAGTGTCATAAAACTCAAGGAATTAAATAAATAGAATGAATTTGCTGTAGCATATTCATATTACATTTGCTGTAATTTGTATCTGATTTTTAATCCTTTACCTAACATGAAAAGCAGATGACACTTGCTTGGGTAGGGTGGCGTTGTGGTAACCGGTTCTCGTCAGATCACCGAAGTTAAGCAACGTCAAGCCCAGTTAGTCCTTGGATGTGTGACCATCCGAGCGATCGATTCGGACTCCTGCGTTGTGTCCTTGGGCAAGGCACTTAACCCTGATTGTCCACATGGGGGTATACAATGACGCCGTGTACTAAGGCGTACTGCAAGCAAAATGGTGTGCATGTCTTCAACCAATCTAAACCTGCCTGTGCTTCAGTGCGGAGTTACGATGACATCATGTTGGGGAGCTGGCAGCTGCTCGTTGTTGCTCGGTGGTTCTCTCTGGGTACTACAGCTTCCTCCACCCGTAAAATTGTCACTGACACACTATGACCTTGGCTGTTAATGTGTTGTTTAACCTTAATAAATAAATAAATAAAGCAAATTAAAGATTGACCATGATCAATCCCTTTTGGGGGCATTTATTTTTTCTTTAAAAATTTGGTACTTTTTAGCACAAGACCCAAATGCTCTTATTTACAAACAGAGCATGGCAAGGAACAGCTTCAATGTAACATGCAGGCATGAGAACATTATTCATCAAAGAAATCTGAAATCACCTGAAATTCCTATAGTTTATATGTATAGATTAAAAATATTTCCACAAGGCCCCACAAAAGAGATCTTCTGTTTCTCAGGCCATTTTTTGTAAAATTGCATGTGGGTGGGAGGTTTTTTATACTGGTTTTTATTTTTGGAATTATTTCTTTGCCATCAAAAGTTTATAGTCTTGGTCTGTTTTATGTTTTAGACTCATAACCTACAGAATAGCATGGGTAGCAGTGCTCAAACAACTAGTGAATTCCAAAGTTGACTAGTCAATACCCAAAAGTCAAGTCGACTTCGATTAGTCATTGGTGATAACTTGTCTCCTTATAACAGTGTTGGTGTTCCGGTAGAGTGCTGAAGGTCCAAATTTGGCTTCACTTGGGCATTCATATACAGCAACTTAGGAAACATTATTCTGTTAATGTGCTTCTAATTATGCTAAGAGTGAAATTATATAGTCTTATTTAATTTGCCTTGTTGCAATTTATGGGAGAGTGCCTATAGGCAGTCTCCCATAAATTGCAACAAGGCAAATTAATAACATATCCTGATAGCCCAAAATAATTCAGCACTCTACTAGTACCAGTTAAAACAAACTACTCTCACTACTATTAGATGGCAATAGATGTATACAATGATTGCCCAATATTGCTGTTCAAACTGTCTGACAGTGGCACAGAAGGGATACTATTTACCTAAAAGCTTGAACTCCTCCGACTAGTCGACTGCACAATTGAGAGTCGACTACTGGTTTGCCCAGAGTCGACATCAACTAGTCAACTAATCGTTTGAGTACTAATGGGTAGTGGTGTATTTCGTCCCTTGAGTGCAAGAAGGCATTGCAATGCTAAACCATTGCAAAGGCTTGATACACACGGGGGACAAATTTATCAATTTTGTTAACTTGGGTAAAACATCAGACAAATACCATTTAATTTTTGCTTTTTTGAGTTTGCTTTGGTTATAAAAAGAGAGTATGCGGCAGCCAAAATGACCATGTGGGAGGGCCTGAGAAATAGATTTTCAACTTTTTTTTAGGCCACATCTTGTATTTTTATAAACTTGCAGGTACATGGTCTTTCAGACATTTTCAGACATTTAAAAAAACCTGAAATCAAATAATCAGCTGAACTCTCGCATCCTTGAATATGTCAGAAGGGGTGAAAGGACAAGAGTTGTGGTTGATTTAGAGGCTGTCAGACATTGTAATAGAAAGTGCAAGAACAAGTGACCTTCAATTTCTGGAATGTAGCCATTTATAATTATTACTTGTGTCACTGAATATGCTAAAATAAATCATGGTACCAAAGTACAAGATAATGTTAGAAAAAAGACACATTGTTAAATTATGAACTTCTTGTGTAATAATTCATGTCAGCAATTAAAAAGAACATTAAATATGGTAAATGGCATACTAAACAACACAAAGGCTTAAAAAAATTTAAATCGGTTTCTCAAGCCCTCCCACATGGTCCTTTTGACTGCCGCATGCTCTCTTTTTATAACCCATGTAAACTTAAAAAAAATAAAAATTAAATGGTACATGTTCAATATTTTACCCTTGTTAAAAAAAATTGACAAATATGTCAATTGAGTGCAAGAAGGCTTTGTAATGCCTTAGCACTGCAAAGCCTTCTTGCTCTCAAGGGACGAAATACACTATCACCCATGCTATACAGTAGATTATGAGGCCTCAAACATAAACCAAGAACGTGAACTTTTGATGGCAAAGAAATAATTACAGAAAAAATAAAATAAAAAAACGCTCGCCCGCATGCAGTTTTACAAATAATGGTCTGAGAAACAGAAGATCTATTTTGTGTGGCCTAAAGTAACCCCTTACAGTAATAAACAAGATTAACAGTGCCCTCTTGGCCACGAATGCCCCAAACTATGGTCAAATGGCCTATAATACTGGAATGAAAAGTTTTGTGTTGAATTTGGTGCTCATTATAGTCCATATATTCCACCCCGACTGCCATGATTATTCTAAGTAAAGGGGCACAACTCTGTTAAAAAAGTGCGATCAAAACTATAATTGCAGGTGCACAGGTTCCCATGGGAGTGAACATCCATACCAAGTCTCAAAGGAATTGACCAAAAACATCTGAGCAAATCTCTGGTCAAAATTCAGGAATTTTAAGATGAAAAGGGGCATAACTCTGGGGGAAAAGTCTGATCAAAACTATAATCGCAGGTGCACAGGTACCCATAGTAGTGAACATCCATACCAAATTTCAAATGAATTGACCCATAAACATCCGAGAAAATCTCCAGACAAAATTCTAGTCAATTCAGGCATTCTAAGATGAAAAGGGGCATAACTCTGGAAAAAAGGTCTGATCAAAACTATAATCGCAAGTACACAGGATCCCATCGCAGTGAACATCCATACCAAGTTTAAAAAAAATCAAACCATAAACATCTGAAAAAATCTCCGAACAAAATTCAGACATTTTTTTTGTTTGTTTTTTTTATTAGGGTTTAATGACACATTAACAGCTAGGGTCATATCATGTTGGTGACAGTTTTACGGGTGGAGGAAGCCGGAGTACCCAGAGAGAACCACCGAGCAACGACAAGCAGCTGTCAGCTCTCCAACATCGTTACTCTGAACTCTGCACCGTGGTAGAGGCAGGCTGAGATTGGTTGAAGACATGTGCACCAGCGACGTGCAGTATGCCTTAGCACACAGCGTCATCGTGCCCCCATACAGGCAATCGGGGTTAAGTGCCTTGCCCAAGGACACAACGTGGGAGTGCGAATCAGTTGCTGAAATGGTCACCCATCCAACTACTAACCGCACTCAAAGTTTCTTAACTTTGGTGATCTGACGAGAACCGGTTACCGCGACGCATAGCAGGGTTGCATCACTAAATGTACCCTCTGTGAACCTCAGTCTAAATCAGGGAAAGAGGTACCCCAGAGGAGAAATTAGCCCACTGTATGGAAGAGCATCATCAAATTCACCTCCTGGGGACCTCATTTTGAAAATGTCAGACTGCTTATTTTCAGGCCTAAGTGGGATTTAATTTATTTATTATAAAAAAAAAAACTTTCTTGGATAAAGGGTTAACTGATATAGAATAATCTTTTAAACAAGGGAACCCTGCACACAGGGATTGTAAATGACAAAAGTGTGTAAGCAGACGACAGCTTTGTCTGCCAAGCATGATAGAATTATGGCTCCAGACGGACAAATATAGACTGAGAGAGAATTAAGTTTTCCCATTCCTGTGACCTTGACCTTTGTCACTCGTGCATGGTGTTGCAGTGCAAAAGACCTTCCATTGGTCTTTACTATTGTGTAAAGTTTCATGGAAATCCACCTAAGTATTACAGATTTATGGCTCCGGACAGACAAATAAAGTCGGATAGATGGATGGCTGGTCGGTCGGACAGTCTGATGGACAGGTGGATGGATGAACAGACAGACACCCTGGATTTAAGATGCCTCCCTATCGGGTGCATAAAAACGAGTGATCCATTGGGGCCTAAATCATTTTAAAATTTAAGCAATTTCAAAGACTCATACAAACTCAGACATTGTGGTTCTTTGTAGCAAAATAATATGTCCCCTTCTTTTTATAATGCAAAAGTAAATTAGAATCAACAAAGGACAATAACTCTCTCAAATATCAAGAAGTCATCTTAAGTTTCAAAATTGTCCTGGACATTATTCATGCAAAGAATGAGATCAACATTTACTGAAATCTGATGTTCAAGTTATCGCACAAACAATGAAATTTTTCGCAAAAAACAAACAAAGGGCAATAACTCTCAGTTTTTCAGAAATTACAGTGGTTTTCAAACTTCTCCAAGAATATGGTAATAAAACTGGAGGCTCTAAAGAGCCTGTAATCGCTCACCTGGAACTACATATAAAAATGTGATTTCCCATAAGCTTTCCATGGTAACTATGAGCTGTAATTGTGGCCATGCTTGCAACATTACATCAACATTACATGAGGATCATTGGTAGAAGGTGTCCCAGTCCTCAATCATGTGAAGTTTCAAAACATTTGACTTTGTAGTTCAGAGGGGAAGATTTTTGCAAAATCCATCAATCAGAATCAGACCATGTTTGCAACGAATCAACGGGGCTGCACGTTGAAAATATTGATTGGTCTACTCGATCATTGGTAGAGGGGGTCCCAGTCATCAACCATGCAAAATTTCAAAACATTTGGCCCTGTGGTTTCAGAGGAGAAGATTTTTCAAAATGCACCAATCAGAATCAAAGAATGCCTCTGGCAGCCATGTTTTCTAACCCGTGGGATCAAAATGAAGATCATTAGACTATCCCTGCCAGGTTTGGTTTATGTCGGCTCAGCAGTTCCAGAGAAGATGATGAAAATGTGACTTCTCACAGGGTTTCTATAGTAACTATAAGCTGCAATTGTGGCCATGTTTGTTACCCGATCAACATTGAATGAGGATTGTTGGTAGAGGGGGTCCCAGTCATCATTTATGTGAAGTTTCAAAACATTTGGCCTGGCAGTTTCAGAGAAGATTTTTGAAAATCCACCAACCAGAATAAAAGAATGCCTCTGGAAGCCATGTTTTTCATCTCACGGGAACAAAATGACAATCGTTTGTAGAGGACCTCACATAGACCATTCCTGCCAAGTTTGGTTCACACCGGCTCAGCGGCTACAGAGAAGAAGATGAAAATGTGAAAAGTTTACGGACGACAGACACCAAGTGATAGCAAAAGCTCACATGGCCTTTTAGGCCAGGTAAGCCGAAAAAACCATCAAATTTTATTATAATCTGACGTTAACTGTTCAAGTTATTGCAAAAACAATGAAATTTGGGGCAACATTCGAAAGCAATAACTCCTTTAATTTTCTCCTATTAATGACTACTCAACTTATCGCCTAAAGAAACTTCTGGACGGACGAAAAAACAGACAGATGAGATGGATGGATAGATGAAAGAAGGGATGGACAGAGCTCTTTACTCTATCCCTTCCCTGCAAGGGCAATAATTACCAGTAGATTGCTTCACAAAACAAAATAAACAGCACTGAACTGGAATATTTATTTATTTATTGGGGTTAAATGGGGGTGCGGTGGCATTGTGGTAACCAGTTCTCGTCAGATCACCGAAGTTAAGCAACGTCGAGCCCGGTTAGTCCTCGGATGGGTGACCGTCTGAGCGATCGATTCGGGCTCCCACGTTGTGTCCTTGGGCAAGGCACTTAACCCCGATTGTCCACATGAGGGCACAATGATGCCGTGTACTAAGGCGTACTGCACGTCGATGGTGCGTATGCCTTCAACCAGTCTAACCCTGCATGTAAGGCAGTGCGGAGTTACGATGTTGGGGAGCTGTCACGGTCACGATTAGCCGTTGTGCATAAGTATGTGACCTTAAAACACCAATAAATAAATATATTGGGGTTAAATGACACTTTCAACAGCCAGACTCACCTTGTGTTGGACAGTTTTATGGATGGAGGAAGCCTGAGTACCCAGAGAGAACAAACAAGCGGTGGTGAGCAACTTTCCAATGTACCAACTGCACACATGACGTGCTGTGCAGGGTAGCATCATTAAATTCACCTCTTGGGACCTCATTTTGCAGATGACAGTCTGCTTATTTTCTGGCTTGTAACCATATCATCATCATTATCATCATCACAGGATCACTGTGCCCCCCATGTGGGCAATTGGAATTAAGTACCTTGCACAAAGACATAACCCAGTTCCCCCTGGTAGGGATCGAAATGTGGGCCTAGTGATCTGAAGACCAATGCTGTAACCACTGAGCCAACGCGCTGTTGCGCTCCCACTGAACTGGAATAGAGATCAGTAACAAGAGGCTTTAAAGAGCCTGTAATTGCTTACCCGGCAAAACTACATATCCCTCAGTTATTCAAAACAAAATTAAAGATTGCAGCTGCCTGCCAATACTCCTTCATCAGCACAAAAAAAAAATGATGATTGTTTTCAGAGGACTTTCCATACATTACAGTAAAACCTGTCTTGAGAGACCACTGTCTTGAGAGACCACCTGTTTTGAGAGACCACATATACCAGGCACCGATTGGTTTTACTCTGTAATGGACCTGCTATGGGAGACCACCTGTCTTGAGAGACCACCTGTCTTGAGAGACCACTGTGACCTGGTACCAACTTGTAATTTTATGCCATAATAGACCTGTCTTGAGAGACCGCCCCTTTGAAAACTGAAACCATGACAAAAACGTTTTACATGTTCTGGAATTGGAAAATCCTTTGTGGTTATACTGACATAATTAAAAGTATTAAAAGCTCTTAATTGGGATTCAATTGCCAACTCATTAAAGATTGAGATGTTTTTATAAGACCCCTGTGAAAAGATTAGAATTATTGCTGAATAAACATTTTCATACATACCTGAAATGTGACAGATAGGAATAAAAATAAATTTGTGTTGAAAATCTTTTTGTAACAAATTGAAATGGACTGTTATAAAAATTATAAAAATAAATTAGTGTTGAAAATCTTCAATGAAGATTTTCAACACTAATTTATTTTTATAATTTTTATAACAGTCCATTTCAATTTGTTATAAAAACTTAATAAAAAAGAACAACTACAAAGTAATTACAAAAATCTATTCTTCTTCATTTCTGAATTTTGTGGTTGGTTATTCACTGACTTGAGAAAACCTGAAACCTGTTATGAGAGACCACCTGTCTTGAAAGACCACTTTTGTGTGGCCCAAAGGGCGGTCTCTCAAGACAGGTTCTACTGTACTTGTGCCAGATTTGGTTCACACTGGCCAAGTAGTTTCAGATAAGAAGATGAAAATGTGATTTCCCATAGGGTTTCCATGGTAACTATGAGAAGCAATTGCAGCCATGTTTGCAACCTGATCAACATTACATGAAGACCATTGGTAGAGGGTGTCCCATGCAGTCATCAATCATGTGAAGTTTCAAAACATTTGGCCTTGCAGTTTCAGAGGAGAAGATTTTTCAAATCGACCAATCAAAATCAAAAAATGCCTCTGGCAGACATGCTTTTCATCCAACAAGAAAAAAAAGAGCAAGTGTTGTAGAGAACCTCCCATAGACCATTCCTGCCAAGTTTGGTGTAAATCTGCTCAGTAGTTCCAGAGAAGATGAAAATGTGATTTTTCATAGGGTTTCTATGTTAACTATAAGCCACAATTGCGGCCATGTTTGCAACCCGATCAACATTAAATGAGCCTAGTTGGTAGAGGGTGTCACAGTCATCAATCATGTGAAGTTTCAAAACATTTGGCCTTGTGGTTTCAGAGGAGATTTTTGAAAATCCACCGATCAGAATCAAAGAATGTCTCTGGCGGCCATCTCTTTCATCTTACAGGAACAAAATGACGGTAATTTGTAGAGGACCTCCCATAGACCATTCATGCCAAGTTTGGTTCACATCACCTCAGTAGTTCCAGAGAAGATGATGAAAATGTGATTTCCCATAGGGTTTCTATGGTAATAAGCCGCAATTGTGGCCATGTTTGCAACCCGATCAACATTAAATGAGGATCGTTGGTAGAGGGTGTCCCAGTCATTAAGCATGTGCAGTTTCAAAACATTTGGCCTCGTAGTCTCAGAGGAGAAGATTTTTTAAAATCCACTAACCAGAATCAAAGCATGCCTCTTGCAGCCATGTTTTTCATCAGACAGGAACAAAATGAGGATCATTTGGGGAGTACCTCCCACAGACTGTCCCTGCCAAGTCTGGTTTACATCGGCTCAGCAGTTCCAGAGAAGAAGATAAAATGTGAAACCGTTACAGACGACGACGATGGATGCCAAGTGATGGTAATAGCGCATATGACCCTTTGGGTCAGGTGAGCTAAAACTGTCTCATTTTCAAATCTCCAGAGTGCTACAGAATCAAGAAAGGTAGTTGATTATATTGCACAAGGAATGGATGCAGGCCTGAAAATAAGCTGTCTGAGGTCCCCAGAGGGTGAATTTGATGATGCTATCCCATACAGTGGGCCAATTTATCCTCTGGGTACTTCTTTCTGTTTAGTTTTGAGACCCTTATTTAGACTGAGGTTCACAGAGGGTAAATTTAGTGATGCTACCCTGCTATGCAGGGTAGCATCACTAAATTCATCCTCTGGGGACCTCATTTTGCAGATGACAGTCTGCTTATTTTCTGGCTTGAATGGATGGGATTCATCTCCTGTCCCTAGCAATACTTATTATTAATATTAATTATAAATGATGGGCATCTCCAGTTGCAAAGTGTTGTTCGTAGTTTACTGTAGTTTCATAAGGTGTTACTGTCTTGGAAAAGGTCCAAACCAAGCCTGGAAAGCAGTAATCTGTGATTTGCAAAATGAGGTCCCCAGAGGGTTAATCTGCTATGGGCTAGAATCACCCAATTTAACCTCTGGGTACCTCTTTCTGTTTAGGCTTGATACCTTGATTCAAATTGAGGTTCACAGAGGGTAAATTTAGTAATGCTACCCTGCTTTACAGGGTAGCATCACTAAATTCACCCTTTGGGGTCCTCATTCTGCAGATGACAGTCTGCTTATTTCCAGGTTTAGTCCCAACCATTCCATTTGCAATAAATCTTCCAATTTACAATTTCCCATTCAAAATCAAAACGATCCAGTTATCAGAAATGAGAGTAGTAAGCAAATATATTTGATGAAACTCGAGAGAATTCATGAAATGACTGAGCCAATTTACATACATTCTGTTAATCACAGGCAGGTTTATCCCTATTTTGGTGGAAACAACAGCATATAAAGAGTGGAGGTCACTTTCAACATCTCCAGCAATATCATGACCACAACACAAATGAAAGTTTCAATGATACTGCGGCTCAACTTGTCCAAGAAGGGACTGAACTAAATAGAAAGATCCAGTAATGATGAGAAGTCATTAAATCAATTTTCTAAAGAAAAGACATCACATCAAGGCTTCACATGAAATTTGTAACAAATCAGGTGAGAGATGTGGCCTAGGATGTGATAATGGAATTGTTGACAATTTTCATGCCAAATCCAACGAAATTAAGAAAAATTTGATAGCTCCCTACCAGTGGCGGCGCCATGGAGGGGTCTGTGGGGGTACTTACCCTTCCACTTTTTTTTTAGTAAAGCAATACTATCATTTTAATTTTTGTTGTATTGAATGTTGCGGTGTAATGGTCGGTATGCTTAATCCCATATTCCCAAGTGCACTAAATCAGAGAAGTTTTGAAATTATGTTTGCCCCCCCCCCCCCCCTGTCCCCCCACACACACGCTAGCTGCAAACAACAAACAAAAGTCGAGGGTCCAAATTGCAACAAGGCATGCCGTGTTTAAATGGACTGAAACATAGTGCTTAAAGAGTATTTGACGAATGCTAGAATCCAAAGCGTGCAAGGCATCCATTTGGAATTCAGCCTACAGTAATTTTAAAAAATAAATCAAATTTAATTTTTTGAAAAATTCTCAAAGCTATAACTAATGAAATCATGCAAATATGAAAATCATTGGAACCGGCTTGTTCAGTCGGTTCCAATGATATCCATATTTGCATGATTTTGTTGCAAAACAGTTAAAAATTTTCTCAATTTAGGGAGTGGAGCCCCCCTTCCCCCCCCAAAACCCACCCCAGCTCAGCGCTGCACAATCCCCAACTGCTGTACCCCCTCACTTTTGTAACTCTGGCGCCACCACTGCTCCCTACTAGATATCACACCAAAGCTACATTTGAAATTTGAAAAAGATCAGGTGAGAAATATGTCCTGTTGGGTGTGCTAATGGAATTGTCGACAATTTATGTGTCAAATCCAAAAATTCAACAGCTCGCATCTAGATATTGCCCCAAAGGCACATATGAAATTTGGAACTGGTCTGGTGAGAGATGCGGCCTGTAGGGTGTGCTAAAGGAATTGTGGATGGACAGAGGAACGGATGGACAGATGTGCAGATGGACAATAGATCTCAACCCATTCCAAGAGCTCATACTTGATGTTGTCAAGTTGAGCTAAAAATAGTATAAACAAGTCTGGAAATAAGCAATGTGTCATTTAGAGTGCAAGGTCTCCAGAGGGTGAATGTGCTGATGCTATCCCATACAGGGGCCAATTTTTTCTCTGGGTGCCAAGCCTGAAAATAAGCCATCAGTCATTTGCAGAATGAGGTCCCCAGAGGAAGCATTTGCTGATGCTATCCCATACAGTGGGCCAATTTATCATCTGAGTAGGTCTTTCTGTTTAGGCTTGAGACCCTGATTCAGATTGAGGTTCACAGAGGATAAATTTGGTGATGCTACCCTGCTGTTCATCCTCTGGGGACTGCTTATTTTCTGGCTTGCTGGGTGCCTCTTTCTGTTTTGACCTGAGACCTTGATTCAGAATGAGGTTTAAAGAGGGTAAATTTAGTGATGCTACCCTGCTGTGTGTCACCAAATTCACCCCCCTGGGGACCTCATTCTACAGATGACTGTGTGTTTATTTTCAGGCTTGAGTATAAAGGAAATGGGCGAACAGACGGATGGAGGTCTCCACTAGATACCCCTTTGACTTTTCAAGTCGGGGACATAACAAGCACTGCATCACATCCCAGGGTTCTTAGAGAGAGAAAATCATGTTTAGTGCAAACTGAAGAAAAATTACAAAACTTGAAGCTTTAATGTTCAAAATACACACTGTTAACCCTTTATGCCTATGGTGAGTAATATTATGTACGAAAATTCCTTTATATTGCGACTACGGTATGTAATATTACGTACTCAGACTTTTAACGATTGCAAAAGCCTGATTCTATGAGACATTAAAACGTAACAATAACCGTAGTCTGAAAGGGTTAATTTAACAATCGATCTCTCAGTCAACATCAAGGATCATATCATGTCAGAGATGTTTTGGGTAGAGAAGTGACCTATATATTTAGTTATTTATTTATTGGGGTGTTAAACACTTTCGACAGCCTCGTGTTGAACAATTTTACGGTTGGAGGAAGCCGGAGTACCCAGAGAGAACCACTGTGCAACTGTCAGACTTCTCAACATACAAACTCCACACAAGCAGGGTTAGCACTGGATGAAGACAAGTGCACCATCGACATGCAGTACGCCTTAGTACACAGCACCACCATTCCACCACAAGGGCAATCGGAATGAAGTGCCTTTCCGAAGGACACAACGCAGTTACTGTATTTACTCTATATATTGGGACACTCTATAATTTGGGACACACATTTTTTTCAGAAATTTTTTTTTTTTTTTGCTCCAATGTTTGGGACACTCGGGAGACTTGTTTCCTGTTGGCCCAGTCACCTGAAAATGGCGCAAAATGCTCAATATTAAAGCTAAGATTGTGTTTAATTTTCCTTTTTAAACAATAAAAAATTGATAATACATACTGATTTGTGTTGTTTTTATTTAAATCTGTTCCTAAGTTTTAATATTTACAGTCCGGACTGACATGAGGAAGACTATTTAATATTACATTGTGACAGTCTTCAACCCTTTACCGAACGCTAGTGGCAGATGACACTCATAAAAAGAATTCTTGTGTAACTAAATTTTTCATTTTTTGCTTCCAAAACATAGCTTATGACCCCTCATTAGAACGAGCACAATGCACTTGTTCCAATGAGGGGGCATAAGCTATGTTTTGGAAACAAAAAATGAAAATCTAAAGGCGATTTTTGTATATAGTGATGGAAAACAAATCACACACAACTTGATTCAGCATCAAAACAAGACCAGGTTGTGTTTTTTCCCCATTTTCAAAGATGTGGGACATCTGTGAAAATATTTATTTTTACCTGTCCCAATACATAGAGTAAATACGGTATTTAATATAACAGGGTTCCACTGTACTATTACAGGTTACTTATCATATTTTATACAGTGGAGCCCACTTAATTGGATATCTCTTAATTGTATATCCCTGTTAATTCAATATAATTTCCCAACACAAAACCATTTACCATACGTCTAGTACAAATTTGACCTGTAAATTGAATATAGGATATAGAGTAAACTCCTGTTAACTGAATAAAAATTCTTGTAAATCGAGAAATTACCCCGACTCTCTCAAGCAGTGGCAAGCAACTGTCAGACTCCCCAGCATACAGACTTCACACAAGCAGAGTTAGCATTGGTTGAAGACAAGTGCACCATCGATGTGCAGCAGTACACCTCAGTACACAGTGCCTCTGTGCCCCCACGTGGGCAATCGGAATGAAGTGCCTTGCCCAAGGACACAATGCAGTTACCCTTGGAGGGGACTGAACCACAGACCTTTCAGTTTGAAATCCAATCCCGTAACCACTGAGCCACCACACTCCCTAGTGGGGTTTAATAATAATTTCATAAGTCATAACATTTTGGACAGACAACGGACACGTTGTCCAATCTTACATTATGTGTACACTCCATACTAAAAAAATTATCAAATAATCGACTGAGTGTGTTATGTGTAATTACATAATGTCAGACGTCCACTCACTAATCATTGTTGATTGGACTGTATTGGGAAAAGATTCGCCAATTAACATATTAATTTCTGTTCACTAAATCTATTTTTTTTTGTACCCGATACATTTTGTTTGGGAATTTTGTATATCAAACAAAATCTTCAAAGGTGAAAATCGGTGGTTCGGTAAATACTGTTATTTTGCGTGATAAATTTGACGCAAAAAATGAGAATTTCGCCGATCACGAGCACCAATGTGGCTCTTCCGTCAATTGGATTTACATTGCATGAAATATTCTGAAGTCATCGGAGACCGGCGAACAAACTCAGGGGGGAATCCAAATCATATATCAGCGAAAATTTTATTTTAATATGAAAACAAATCGAAAATCTCACGAATTAACAAACGGATTTTTTCAATTCCTATACTGAACCGCAGTACAGAGTTCTGGAAATGAAAGATATGGCATTTGTATCTGAATATTTTATTAAATGTAGGTTTTAGAAATTTTGTGACTGAACAATATAATTGCTAATCATGGACAGTCTCTGAAAGATTTTTCTCGCGAAACATTAATTGGTTATGTAATCCTTCTCACGTGACCGCACTAAAACAGCTTTTCATAACCGGTCATTTCCACACAAACAACAGGGTACAGTGGAACCCACTTAAATGGATATCTCTTATTTGTATATCCCTGTTAATCGAATATAATTTTCAAACACAAAACCATTTACCATACCTTCAGTACAAATTTGATCTGTTAATTGCATATGGGTTGTAGAGTAAACTCCTGTTAATTGTATATAAATTTTTGTAATATGTCGAAAAAATTACTGTGACATGTACCAAATTCCCCTTATTTAGCAACCTTTTTGGCCTCACTACATCCAATACAGGCATTTATTCTATTATATCTTGTTTGACAGAGCTCATAGAGCTCTGTCAAACAAGATATAATAGAATAAATGCTCAGTTTACCTCCAGAATACAGAAAACTGACCAAATCCCTGTTAATTGTATACTCCTGTAAATTGAATAATTTTCACTGGCAAAATGGATATTCAATTAAGAGGATTCTACTGTATTAACAAGTGCTGTTTTGTATGCAATGTACACGTAATGTGAGTGTAGGAAGCCAAACTATTACAGAAAACTGAGCAATAAAGAACACTATTCGATACTCTAACTTACCTATCCTGGCACATGCAGAGTTAGCATTGGTTGTGTACAGTTGATGTACACCTTAGTATCCAGCACCACCATATTCCAAACTTGGGCAACTGGGGTTAGGTCAGGGTCCAGCCTAGGGGGGAATTTTAGGGAGACTTCAAGTCTCCCTCCAGAAAAAATAGGGAGACTGCAGTCATGTAGGGAGACTTCATAGGCAAGTGGGGAAAATTAAGAATATTCATGTACCACCCCCGCCGCCCCTTCATATTTTCAATTTATGGTCCTCCATTAAAGTACAAATAATCCAGGTCCAGTTGTCTATGATGAATCTGTGCCAGGTTAAAAAATCACAATGTAATTATTGACTGAAAATCCCCCACTGCTACCTTCTCCTTCATGACCCCTCACCTCTTCTTCGTGCCAATCCCCCATCACCCTCCTGTGGTTGCCTTTCAACAAAGTCTACTAAGCTAATAATTTCCTAAGTCTGAAAGTGTGAACAGGACCAGATGTAAGAAGGTTGCTTGGGAGGTACTTTGTTAGTTAATAAACAAAATACATTCTGGGGTCGAGTATTTTGTAAAAGAAATGTCATTCCGCATCATTTTTATGGCATTCCGGTGTCATTCCGCGTCATTTCATGTCATTCCGATGTTTAGAAGGACCCTTTTTCAAGATCGTCCACATGCACACTTGTGTCCTGTACAAAGCTTTTCTTGACATCACTAAAGCTTTTTTTCATGTGTTTCAATTCCATTCGTGTTTTTCTGGGAATAGACAGCCCAACAGTTAACAGTCGTCAGCAAATCGAAATGAAAATAATGTGTTATAAAATACGTCCGTTGTGTATACATTTTCGGCATCCTAAGCGACGTAACCTACTTTCAAACTGGGTTGTTTTGTGGAGTCGCGTAAGTCACTTATTTTCATTTCGACACTTGAAGCTCCGACTGGAACGCAACAAAATAGAAATAAAAAAAATCCGCCGAAAGCAACAATGGACAATTGCTTGTCATGTGATTTCAAATAAATGGACGTTTATTTGACGAATTAAAATGCCCATTTATCACACTCGAGCACATTCGATTTTGGAAAATACTCGTTTTCATGTAAACCTCTCATCACTCAGTTCAGCCTTTTCTCATTTTGGCCAATTTTTAGAGGGCGACTTGTAATCGCCCCGACTATTTTTCTAGGCGACTTTGGGCTTAGAAGGGCGACTTAATCACCCTAGTCGCCCTCACGGCTGGTCCCTGGGTTAGGTGTCTTTCTCAAGAATACAATGCAGATTAGGATTAAAACCAAGGTCATTGCAAAGATGACCGGTTGAGGAAGGGGGTGTGGATGTAAACCCAATCTGTCCTGGCTGCCATGACTCATGTCGCGAGTGATAAAATATTCCAACTACATCATCAGGGCATGCCTTCAAAGAAGGCATGCCCTGATGATGTAGTTGGTCTATTTGTCCATGGGTTTATAGCTAAAAAATAGGAAATTTGTTTGTGGATAGAGGATACAAGTGTCAGGATTTCACGGTAACGATCGTTACCAGTAGCGTGTCGGTACCATGGTCACAAAATGACGGAACCGAAATATCGTTACCCACTCAATCTGTCACTAAAGATATTGAAACATTTGTTGTTGAAAGAAATGCTCATAAGAGCTGCTCGTTGGTGAACAATCATCACTGTGATAGAAACGAAATGCTGTTTACATCGAATACAGAAACAAGTTGAAGTGGGAAAAACACGTGTGTACCGTTTGCACACGTTAGACATTTCAACCAATTACATTCTCAGAATGAGTAAAGTGCAGGACCCTTTTGCTGAAGTGAATGTGATTGGCTCATTCTGTAAACATCTTGACGTTTTTTTCGTCAGTAACATTATCACAAGTAATTTCATTGTGTGTCTGAGAATTGTTTTAAGTATGATAAAATAACAAACGCCTGTGTTCAATATATGTTGTAAACTTAAAAGCAGTTTTCTGAACAAAGGTATCATGCACAGGTTTACTGACGTTATAATATCTAAAACAATAAATATATATTAAAAAATCAACATCCCAATAACCTCTGTTTGGTATCTATCGTGCCGGGGGTAATTCCCTTCACTCCGGACTGTTAATATAGGAGGCCGAAACGTCTTGGGGCCGAAACGTCCCAATTTCATTTCACATATAACTTACAAGCATATCAATGAATGCAGGCAGTTTTATCTAGGAGGGAAACGTGTCTGAAATCTAAAAAGCTACGAATGATATAAAATTCCCTCGATTCGGAAAAACTTCAAAAAGGTTCCCATAACTGCTCAGACGGTACCTAAATTTCGTTACCGGCGGGTTCCGTGTCTCTTAAACCACAGAAACAATTTTTCGGTTCCGTTGACATCTGAAATTCTGATACTTGGGATATCAAGATGTTTTTGAGTAGATACCGAAAATTATCTCATAAGTGACAGAGATAAATATTTATTTTTCGCGTGTGCTTGCGCGAGCGAAAATAACCATTTGTTTCGGTCACGAGTGAGATAATTTTCAGTATCTACTCAAAAACACTAGATTTTCTTTTTATTATATGCGTTTTATAAGAATCTGATCATCCCTATTGATAATTCCACTCTTTCCGCAATTTTTGCAATAATCTATAGTTCAGTTTATATTAAATACAGGTAGTAGTCATTATGCATGGACTTCCCAACTTATTTAAAAAACAATAATTAAAATAATAAAATTTTAGATCCTGTGCGTTGGCTGAAGGGTTAAAATTTATTATTATAAATACTATTTTTTCAAAATTTTCAACAAAACAATATCATGTGACCCCTCAGCGAACTCGTTCTGATGAGGCATCACGAAATGATTTTTTTTTTTTTAATTTTGATATTTTCTTTTCAACTGCTGAATTTGTATACAGTGGAGCCCACTTAATTGGATATATCTTAATTGTATATCCCTGTTAATTGAATATAATTTTCAAACACAAAACCATTTACCATACCTTCAGTACAAATTTGATCTGTTAATTGCATATGGGTTGTGGAGTAAACTCCTGTTAATTGTATATAAATTTTTGTAATATGTCGAAAAAATTACTGTGACACGCACCAAATTCCCCTTATTTATCAACTTTTTTCGCCTCACTACATCCAATAAAGGCATTTATTCTATTATATCTTGTTTGGCAGAGCTCTATGAGCTCTGTCAAACAAGATATAATAGAATAAATGCTCAGTTTACCTCCAGAACACAGGAAACTGACGAAATCCCTGTTAATTGTATACTCCTGTTAATTGAATAATTTTCACTGGCAAAATGGATATTCAATTAAGAGGATTCTACTGTATTACGCAGGTGGATGCAGCCTTTTCGTTACATAAAGGGTTAAGCTCAAAGATACAACACAAGGGATGTCTGTCAAGATTGAAGAGAAAAACTTTCCATCACATGTCCAATGAACCTACAGATCACACACTAAACCCTCCAATTGGCACAAAACTGCTCCAATTACCTACCTTTTAGCATTTGAAATATTTTCAACAACTATATTCTGTTTTCTAGGGGTTCAGACTGTACGAATATTGTAAATTATCATACAGATGTGGGACCACATATTAATGTTTTATATGCCATCAACAGGTGTGATTTGGTCTTCTAGGTCTTGGATTATATCGCAGTTTTTTACACTTGACAAATGATAATATCTGTATATGACAAGGACAAGGTGACACTTACACTCATCATAAATTCCTCTACGTCAACTCAGACAGTCTGTTTAACCTATACTCCAATAGTCATGTGTCTCTCTTTAAAGTGCACACAATGAAAGTGTCCATGACACTGTAGCTTAACTTGTGTGTTGTATTTGATGAAAAGGATAATGTCCAATGTTTATGAAAGGATTATGAAATAAGACAAGAATTGTGATAATTGGGAATATGTTCATTTCTGATCCCTGTATGCTATGTTTTTGATAAAAATAATATGCGGTGTACACTGTACTAAAGAGCTGAGGGGTGGGTTAATATGACCTCACAGTTAATGTATGTGGCCCTCACAGTTAACGTATATTAATGAAAGTTACCAAGTTACAGTGAAATTATTCCAAAACGAGTCATCCTATCAAGTTACATTGAAATCCCTTCATAAATATGGCCTGTAGAATGTGCTAAAGGTTTTCGGGCCTTAGGCCCCTGTAGTCGTCAGTTTCCCAATTGCGTCCAAAGGGGACGTTCTCATCTAGACATTATATGAAGCCAACCTACCAAGTTACAATGAAAATCCCTTCATAAATATGACCTGTAGACTGTGCTAAAAGTTTTTGGGCTTTGGGCTCGTGCAGCCATCATGGTTGAATGATTGCAACCAAAAGGGGACATTCTCATCTAGGCATCATCTGGAGTGATCCAACGAAGTTACAATGAAATTCCTTCATAAATATGACCTGTAGACTGTGCTCAAGGTTTTGGGGCTTCGGGCCCCTGAAGCCGCCACAGTTGACCAATCACGACCAAAAGGGGATGTCATCATCTAGGCATTATATGGAGTCAACCTAACAAGTTACAATGAAATCCTTCCATAAATATGACTTATAGACTATGCTAAAGGTCTTTGGGCTTGGGCAGCCATAAAGGCTAAATGATCACGACCAAAAGGGGATGTTCTCATCTAGACATTATTTGGAGTCATCCTACCAAGCTACAATGAAATCCCTTCATAATTATGACCTGTAGACTGTGCTAAAGGTTTTCAGGCTTCTGGCCCCTGTTGCCCTATCAGGACCAAAAGGGGACTTTCTCATCTGGACATTGTATGAAGTCAACCCACTAAGTTACAATGAAATTCCTCAATAAATATGACCTGTAGACTGTGCTCAAGGTTTTGCCGGCGAGTTGTGATCCCATTCTGGACACCACCGAGAATCTGATACAAATCACAGGATAATTCATTTATCTAACAATTCTGTCACATAAACAGATTAAATCTTAAATTATTAATACAGTTTTGGGATATAATGTTGGGGGAGAAAAAGTTTTTAAAAAACCCATATTTTATGGAACAATATTGTTGTGCACTTTAATAAACAATGAGTAACGCGGCCACCGCAAATTTTCAAAGTTGCGTGCGTTAATTGTAAAATTATTTACTCTCAATGTCACTTCACATGATGATACGCTTGAATTTACAAGTGTATAATATTTAATTGTGAAGTTTCTATTTATTGTGTATGTGTGTGTGTGTGGGGGGGGGGGGGGGGGGGGGTGTCATTGGCTATTAATATTTCTCTTGCTAATTGTAAGGAATTTTGTTTTGTAAGAATGTATTCATGCGTCTGTTCTGATACGCCATTGCATTCCCAGAATGAGTCGTCTATATGATACGGAATCAGTATGAGTTGTCTATATGATACGGAATCGGAACACATTATGTGATACGTACCATTTCTCGCAGTTTTGAAGCCAAAATGTATACGATTGTTAGATAAATCAGTATAACACACTCGATGGAGGATGAAAAATGTGGGGGTACTTACTTTTGATTTTCCATCTATGAACCTCACTCCTTGATAAGACATAGACAGTATCACATACGGCACTTTATCAATACTCATTGTTGATTTCTACAAAATAGAGGAAGATATAATTTATATAAAATGGAACTTAAATTTACTAAATTCTTACTCAAACCATCAGGTCAGAGTTAATACTCTGATTCCACGACACAAGCAGATGAGAGTACTTATACAACATCTCCAGGGGGTTGAGATTCAGGTTTGTTATAATTGAGTGCCTGGCTTAATATTTGGGCTTCCTATGGTAGCCTGAAAAGAACAAGAAGAATGTTAGTACGGTAACACATGCCCCCCCCCCCACCCCACCCCCTTGTGACCTTTACCTTGCAGATGCGGTGGAAACTATTATACGTGACACACCTTCTGACTGTTCTTAACATTTGAAAAAAGTTTAACAATTGCACTATGATTCATTTCTGAGTTATGGCTGAGACATGAATATTGACCAATTTTTTAGTGTGACCTTGAAATGTGACCTTGACCTTGAAGGTACGAACCTGGCTTTTGAAGATGCAGCGGAAACTATTATATGTGACACACCTTCTGACTGTCCTTAACATTTGTAAAAAGTTTAACAATTGTACTCTGATTAGTTTCTGAGTTATGGCCGAGACACGAATATTGACCGATTTTTAATGTGACCTTGAAATTGAAGGTACGAACCCGCCTATGGTGTGTGACACATCCTCCCATGGTCCTTTATAATTGTGTGAAGTTTGATGACTGTGACCCTAACAGTTTTCGAGTTATTGGCTCGGACACACACACGGACACACGCACACTTCAATCACTATATGCCACCTGACTTAAGTCGGGGGGCATAATAAAAAGTTGGTTTGCAAATAATATCATGTCACAGTGGAAATGCAATTACAGTTAATTAATGAAATCATAGCACATTTCTAATTGGACTATGATGAGGAATTTTATTCAATCCTGCAGCCATACACAGGGACCGATCCGGACTATTTAAAATACGCTCTAGCCTCGGAGCCTATTTTTTCAATTCATGTGCCAGATTTCAATTTACGGAGTCACACTGCTGTTTGTAACACACACAGCAAGTATGTAATAGCTCTCATCATTTTCATTTAGTACACTATAGCAAACATTAATCTTCACTGTGGTTTCTGATCAAGTCTTGGCTGCCTATTTAGGCAGCCAAGACTTGATCAGAAACCCCAGTGAAGATTAATGCTTGGTAATTAAGACTTGAAGTATTAACTTAAGCACTCTACAACAATGATAAATGATAATCATATATATAATACATGTAAGAGTGTCTCTCTCGATTATCCATCGAAAAGATATCAAAATATGATCTGAGAAGTTACGCGCCAACTGAGAAGCCTATTTCTGAGATTTAAGAGCCAGGTTCTGATGTTTCAAAACCAAATACGCACTGGCGCATGCCCAGGTCAGTCCCTGCATACATAGATAAATGTCAGATTTAGTTCATTTTATAACATGTTGCATTTTTAGTAAGAATTATTTATTAACAAAAGCTATTGCTGAATACAATTCATACCACATTGCTGGACTGATGAAGCATAAATGAATTAAAACAAGTAATAAATACTCAAGTTATTAGGATATGAAAGTTATAAATATTCTTGGATGGACTCACACACGGACAGATGGACAGACGGATGCATGTAATCCAGTATACCTCCATTTTCTTCGAAAAGAGGGGGTATAATTATATCCATTCAGATTTCACAAATGTCTGAATAAAATTTTAAAGAAAATTTACTGAAATGTGTTAGGCAAAATTTCACTAAAATTTAAATGAAAGTGTCAATGACACTGTAGCTCAACTTGACAAACTTGAACTTGGTAAGTTACAAATGAAATGGCAAAATTGAAGATCATTGGTACCAATGTCATTTTTTTTGCCAGTGGCAACAGTTTTTGACAGAAACCAAAGAAAATCGATAGCTCCCATCTAGAGGCCTCCCCAAACAAGCATGCCAGGTTTCAAAGCCCTGTAGGGTGTACAAAAGGGAAATATTGTGGTCTGACTAGACTAAATTCTAAGAACGTCGGCCGTGGCAACATTTTTTGACGGAAATTGAAGAAAGTCGATAGCTCCCATCTAGAGGTCACCGTAAATAAGCATACCAGGTTTCAAAGCAATCTAGTCATAAATGTGCCCTGTAGGGTGAGCCAAAGGGAAATATTGTGGTCTGACTAAACTAAGTTCTAAGAATGTTGGCTGCGGCAACATTTTTTGATGGAAATGGACGAAAATCGATAGCTCCCATCTAGAGGTCACCCCAAACAAGCCTGCCAGGTTTCAAAGCAATCCGATCATAAATGTGCCCTGTAGGGTGTGCCAAAGGGAAATATTGAGTCTTCTGACTAAACTAAGTTCTAAGAACGTTGGCCACGGCAACATTTTTTGATGGAAATTGAAGAAAATCGATAGCTCCCATCTAGAGGTCTTCCCAAACAAGCATATCAGGTTTCAAAGCAATCAAATCATAAATGTGCCCTGTAGGGTGTGCCAAAGGGAAATATTGTGGTCTGACTAAACTGAGTTCTAAAAACATTGGCCGCGGCAACATTTTTCGACGAAAATTGAAGAAAATCGATAGCTCCCATCTAGAGGTCTCCCCAAACAAGCATACCAGGTTTCAAAGCAATCTGATCATAAATGGGCCTTGTAGGGTGTGCCAAAGGGAAATATTGAGGTCTGACTAAACTAAGTTCTACGAACGTTGGCCGTGGCAACATTTTTTGCCAGAAATTGAAGAAAATCGATAGCTCCCATCTAGAGGTCACCCTAAATAAGCATACCAGGTTTCAAAGCAATCAAATCATAAATGTGCCCTGTAGGGTGTGCCAAAAGGAAATATTGTGGTTTGACTGAACTAAGTTCTAAGAATGTTGGCCGCGGCAACATTTTTTGACGGAAATTGAAGAAAATCGATAGCTCCCATCTAGAAGTCACCCCAAACAAGCATGCCAGGTTTTAAGCAATCCGATCATAAATGTACCCTGTAGGGTGTGTCAAAGGGAAATATTCGAGTCTTCTGACTAAATTAAGTTCTAAGAACGTTGGCCGTGGCAACATTTTTTGACAGAAATTGAAGAAAATCGATAGCTCCCATCTAGAGGTCACCCTAAATAAGCATACCAGGTTTCAAAGCAATCAAATTATAAATGTGCCCTCTAGGGTGTGCCAAATGGAAATATTGTGGTTTGACTAAACTAAGTTCTAAGAACGTTTGCCGCGGCAACATTTTTTGACGGAAATTGAATAAAATCGATAGCTCCCATCTCGAGGTCACCCCAAACATGCATACCAAGTTTCAATGTAATCTGATCATAAATGCGACCTGTGAGATGTGCCAAAGGAAATTGTGGACGTACGTACTAACGTACTAACGTACGCCGACGGACGAGAACTGATGGCAATAGCTCAGCTTGACTTTGTCAAGTTGAGCTAAAAAATGATTTCAGTGAAATTTTGAAAACATTTCATGAAATTTCTGTGAAATTTCATCAAAATTGCAAAATACCACCAAAATTTCCCCTTTTCATCAAAATTCACTGAAATTTTACCGAAATTTTAGTGAAATTTTGGTGACATTTTCTCTTGGGTTGTCTCCCCCCAGATGCGACATTAGTCCATGCTGAAGTAAACATTCTGCCACACTGTGGTCAAAAAATCATTATTTCAAGTTGCCGATTTTTCCCATAATGCAATTAGGAATTTAACCAATTCAGTCTTGTTTGACAGAGCTCAGTGAGCTCTGTCAAACAAGACTGAATTGATTAAATTTCTAGTTGCATCATGGGAAACAATTTCTTCTTTAAATTTGAGTGTTTTGACATCAGTATATAGGAGATTAAATTCTGTTTTCGCCGGTACTAATTTATTGAGCTTTGTGAACTCAATGATCAGAAGTTTGGTGAAACTAGAGGTACTGTGAGCAAACTCACAAAGTGATACCCCAGCACCTGAAATGTATAAGTTAGATTATCTCCAGTTGGAAATGTCAGAACGGAATTATATTGCTTCATGCACATCTTTATATGGAGTTCTTCCACTATGTAAAGTTTCATGAAAATTCTTCAAACAGTTTAGGAGGAGTTGCGCTTACAAGGATGGACAGACGGACAAACAGATGGACGGACGGACAGGGTGATTCCTAGTGGGAAGGAGATCTGATGATAGCTGTTCAAGGGAGTTGCACTTCTAAATTTTTATTAATTCTGTTACTGGAATACTCTGCGTACTTGATTGAATTGTCCAGACAAGTGGGCATTGAATACAAGAATTGTGATAATTGAGAATATGTTAATTTCTGTTATCTTTTTGCTATGTTTTCAATAAGAATAATTTGAGGTGTAGACTGTACTAAAGAATTGAGACCTGGGTTAATGTGGCGCTCTCAGTTAACGTATGTCAACAAAAGTTACCAAGTTACAGTAAAATCATTCCAAAACAAGTCATCCTACCAAATTACAATGATATCCCTTCATAAATATAACTCAGAGACTTTGCTAAAGGACTCTGGGTCACGTGACGGGTCAGCATTCACAGGTTGACCAATCATGACCAAAATATGACAGTCTCATCTAGATATCATACCAAGTTACAATGAAATCCCTTCATAAAAACAACCTGTAGACAGTGATAAAGGAATCTAGGGTACATGATCAGGAGGCAGTAATGGCTGACCGATCATGACCAAAATAGGAAGTCTCATCTAGACATCATACCGAGTTGTCCTTCCAAGTTACAATATAATCGCTTCATAAATATGAACTGAGGACTGTGCTAAACAAATCTAAGTCATGTGCCTGTGCGGCTGTCATGGTTGACCGATCACGGCCAAATAGGACATTCTCATCTGGATATTATACTAAGTCATCCTACAAATTTGCAATGAAATCCCTTCATAAATACAAGCTGTAGACTGTGCTAAAGGAATCTAGGTAACATGCCCTTTTGGCCATCATGGTTGACTGAACCTGACCAAAATAGGAGGTTCTCATCTGGACATTATGCAGAGTCATCCTACCAAGTTACAATGAAATCCCTTCATAACTATGACCTGTAGACTGTGCTAAAGGTTTTTATGTTTCGGGCTCGCATAGCCATAACGGTTAATCGATCACGACCAAATGGGGACGTTCTCATCTGGACATTATACAGAGTCATTCTACCAAGTTACAATGAAATCCCTTCATAAATACAACCTGTAAACAGTGCTAAAGGTTTTCGGGTTTTGGGCTCGCATAGCCATCATGGTTGACCAATTGCGACCAAAAGGGGATGTTTTCATCTAGACATGACCTCGAACCAGCATATGAAATTTCGTGATGACCAGACAAGAACTATGGGGTGCAGCCTGTTCTAAAGAAAATGTGAACAGACTCACAGTCTTCCGCACATGTGATGGCAATAGGTTATCTTGACTTTGTCAAGTTACGCTAATAATACTTAATAATACTTGAATGCAGATGAACAATGTCTGCTATACTTCATAGTTGGATGATGGTGCAAATTTCAAGCCTGAAAATAAGCAGACTGTCATCTGCAAAATGAGGTCCCCAGAGGGTGAATTTGGTGATGCTACCCTGCACAGCAGGGTAGCATCACAAAATTTACCCTCTGTGAACCTCAGTCTGAAT
This sequence comes from Pictodentalium vernedei, assembly GCA_031216915.1. NCBI lineage: Eukaryota > Metazoa > Mollusca > Scaphopoda > Dentaliida > Dentaliidae > Pictodentalium > Pictodentalium vernedei. The sequence goes on along the minus strand of CM062289.1, from coordinate 424,896,152 downwards.
CAAGGTCTCAAGCCAAAACAAAAAGATGTACCCAGAGGATAAATTGGCCCACCATATGGGATAGCATTAGAAAATTGACCCTCTGGGGACCCCATTTTCCAAATAACAGGTTGCTTATATTCAGGCTTGGGTGCAATATTTGCAACTTGAAAAGTGGTGAGATTTGATTTAATTCAAAATCCTCTCGGTGTGATTCGATTTGAGGTTCGATTCAATTCAAAACTAGAAATTTAATCAATTCAGTCTTTATTGACAGTGCTGAATGAGCTGAATTGGTTCAATTCATAACTGTATTATGGGAAAACATTGAAGGTTTGATTTTTCAACATCAGTGTGCAGAGGGCTTGGTAAAATCAATGGGACATGACAACAGTGACTTATTCCCAGTTCCTTATTCAACATTCATTATCAACCCATTTATCATTTGATAACGAAGGTTGAATAAGGAACTAGGAATAAGTAATGGATGTCACACAAAATCAGCCAATTTCAAAATGGAGTTAACTGGAGATCTTTAAATATTTCTACACACACAGATGTCAAATTATCAAGCAGAAAATTTTGTTTAAAGTATACCTAGAAATTTAACCAATTCAGTCTGGTCTGACAGAGCTCAATGCGTTCAGTCAAACAGTACTTCTGTCAAACAGTACTTCTGTCAAAGAAGACTGAATTGGCTGAATTCCCAGTTACAATATGGTAAAATATGCAAGTAGAAATTCTGACTTTTCGACATCAGTGTGTTGAGAGTTTACACATTGCTAAAATCAGTCAGAGCAACAAATGGAGCAAACTGGAAATCTTTATTCATTTAGATTTATTTATTCATTAGGGTTTAATGACACTTTTGACAGTCAAGGTCACCTCGTGTCGGAAGCTGGAAATCGTTAACCCTTTGTGCACACACTGATGTCCAAGCCAGAAAATAAGCAGACTGTCATCTGCAAAATGAGGTCCCCAGAGAGTGAATTTAGGGATGCTACCACACACAGCCGGGTAGCATCACTAAATTTACCCTCTGTGAACCTCAATCTGAATAAGGATCTCAAAACAAAACAGAAAGAGGTACCCAGAGGATAAACTGGCCCACTGTATGGGATAGCATCATCAAATTCACCCTCTGGGGACCTCATTCGGCAAATGTCAGACTGCTGATGTCAAAATATTAAAATAGCAAGCAGAATTTTTTTTTTTCAAAGTGCAATGAAGAATTTAATCAATCAGCCTTGTTTGACAGAGCTCAAAGAGCTCCGTAAAACAAGAAAGAATTATTTATTTATTGGTGTTTAAGGTAACATATTTCTGCACAATAGCTAATGATGACCACACATGGAGATAAAGTAACGTCCAACCAAACGTTTATACCCTGTTGTCAATTTTAGAGGACATCCACCCCAAGCAAATGTAACGAGGTCCTATTCTACCAGTAAAATAGAGCTTGTTTACAAGCCAGAAAATAAGCAGACTGTCATCTGCAAAATGAGGCCCCCCAGAGGGTGAATTTGGTGATGCTACCCTGCACAGCAGGGTAGCATCACTAAATCTACCCTCTGTGAACCTCAATCTGAATACAAGTCTCAAATTTAAACAGAAAGAGGTATCCAGTGAGTAAATTGGTCCACTGCATGGGATAGCATCTGTAAATTCACCCCCTGGGGACCTCATTCTGCAAATGACAGATTGCTTATTTTCAGGCTTGCAGTTAAGAAGTACTGCTCCACTTCCCTGGGTGGCCATGGGGGAAGACTGAATTGGGTAAATTCCTAATTGCATTATGGGAAAAACTTGCAGGTGGAAATTTTGTTATTTGAGTAAGGAAGATTAACACGGTTATTCAATCAACCAATATATACAATGAAGTAAAGCTGTGCAATGATTAACCACTTCATAGATTTTATTGTTATGAAGGAATGAAGTTAAATGAGGGGTTAAATGACATCACAGAAAATGGATTTGTTGAAAAAATCTTCGTCTTGACTACAAGTAAAATTAGCCAGGCAACTAAATGGGAGTTAACTGTAGATGTTTAATTGTGAACTGCCAATTTCTTTTTCAAGTGAGATAATCATCCATAAAAAAGTATGTTGGCTTGTGAGTGCTTTTGATAATTAATGGGGTACGCTATTAAGAGTGTGTGAGAGAGGAGTGTGAATGAATGAGAGAAATATTATATCTGATGGATGCTGACAGAAGGCCCCCGTCAATATTATCCGCTGGCTTCTCGCTATCAAATGGAACACTAATATCTCACGTTTATGCATGAGTGCACACAATTCTCATCTGTGGTTCTGATTTATCTGTCCAACTTCACATAACAGAACCAGTACTATCAAAAATCAGTTTGAACGGGTGACGTTTTTGACAAGTTGACACTCGGCAGTTTTTCGGCAATGAAATGAAAAATGACTCATTGACTATTTTCTCATTTTTTACTTTGATAATATTTTGCAGATTTCTGCTTGGTTAGGTAAAGAATCAAATAAGGTGACTTCACACAATATTTTTCATTTCCCTTGTCCCCTCTAAGCTCATCTTTCTCTTAGCGCCAGTATTATTAACAGTAATGAATAAATTGCTTGATCGGAGAGGAGACAGCGACAACTCTAAATCAATTGTGGAAAGCCAACTGACGATGAAACAATAATACCGCAATATTAAATTATATCATGAGGAATTGAATCATGCCAATTTTCCCCGTTATCACCATAAAAATTGTAACACTGGACCTAATGAAGCGTGAGAGAATATATTAAACACCCTGTCCCACAACACTTCTCATGATTTCAGTGAGATATTGATAAAAAGAGCCACCATCAAACATGGAATATCTCCTTAATGCAAGTTAAAAGATTCTAAAAAAAACCCTTTCATCTCAGACCTATACAAAAAAAATTTCTTGTTTCCCAAGCAATTTGTCTTCAATTTTATGAGGAAGGAAGCTTTTTTATATTTCATTGTTAAGGCAGGGAGAGGCCGCCAAAAATTTGCAAGATGTGACGTGGGGGTGGGTGGGTCTCTTGAGTGCGCCAAAAATGTGCATTTCCAACCTGTGCAACTTTTTGAATATATCAATATATCAGCTAATATATACTATCATTTGTGTTTCAAACCTTAAAGATGATGTTGTACATCACACTCTTAACATAAATACAACATCAGGAGGCTTTATATGTGAGAATATTGGGCTTAAACTGGGAAAATGTCACACGTTAGTAGGGGGTGGGTGTCTTGTTCGAAATGTAGAAAATGTGCAGACAATATTTTGGGAACAATTCAAATGAATATTTGTTCCCGTATATGTACACCTGCTCTCGCCAAGCCTGATAATGAACAGTGTGTCATTTGTAGAATGGGGCCCACAGCAGCCCACAGAGGTTTAAATTAGTGGTACCAGTTTAACCCTTTACCTAACATGAAAAGCAGACGACACTTGCCAAAAAATGATTGAATAACAAATTGTTTTTCATTTTTTGTCTCAAAAACATAGGTTATGACCCCTCATTGGAATGAGCTCGAATTAATTTTTATTATTTTTTCATTTTTTGTCTCAAAAACATAGGTTATGACCCCTCATTGGAATGAGCTCGACGAGCTCGTTCCAATGAGGGGTCATAACCTATGTTTTTGAGACAAAAAATGAAAAAATAATAAAAATTAATTGGCGATTTTTTAGAATAGCGCTGGCTGGTTTTGGCCGTTACGTTGGGTAAAGGGTTAAGAATATTATGAAAACCCCCTAAAGACAGCTGTGCCTACTAAGTTTATAAGCTTATTTTGGATTTTAATGGGAGAGTGGGGGGGGGGTGGGTGTCTGAGAACGGTAGTAGAAAATTTGCACGTAGTGGGTGGGTGGGTGTAAAAAGGAGCCGAATAAAAAATAGGACGTCACGTCCTGGATTGTTATTGTTTCCAATAGGACGACACGTCCTGCAAATTTTTAGTGCCTCCCCCAACTCACAAAGTAGATCTTCTTCTTTCTCAGGTCAATTTTTGTAAAATTGCATGTGGGCAGGCATATTTTTATTTTATTTTTTATTTATGTAATTATTTCTTTGCCATCAAAAGTTCATATTCTTGGTTTGTTTTAAATTTTAGGCCTCATAATCTACAGAATAGCATGGGTGGTGGTATATTTCATCCCATGAATGCAAGAAGGCTTTGCAATGCAAAAGCATTACAAAGCCTTGTTGCTCTCAAGGGACAAATTTATCAATTTTATTAACTCGGGTAAATTATCAGACATAAACCATTTAACCCTTTTCCCAACGCAGATAATTTCAAAATTTATTATTTTAAATATCATTTTTTAAATTTTTTCAAAAAATTTCAACAAAACCATAGCATGTGACCCCTCTTTGGAACGAGCTTGACGAGCTCGTTCCAAAGAGGGGTCACATGATATGGTTTTGTTGAAATATTTCGAAATATAATATTTTTCAGCTGCTGAATTTGCATATTACGCAGGTAAATGGTTAATTTTTATTTTTCTAAGTTTGCATTGGTTATAAAAAGAGAGCAAGTGACAGCCAAAGTGACCATGCAGGAGGGCCTGAGAAACAGATATTAACCTTTTTTTAGGCATAATGATCAAAAATTATATTTCTTTGTTAATGAACAAAACTTATATTTCTTTGATAATGAACAAAACTTAGGCCTCATAAAGTAGATTTTCTGTTTCTCAGGCACTTTTTTGTAAAATTGCATGCAGGTGGGTGGGCGGTAGGTTTTTATTTTATTTTAGTGCTGCCGCGGTTAAGACTTTTTTTTGACCGGTTAACCAGCGTGTTTGACCGTGGTTAACCGCATTTAAGGTACCTATATTTGTAGTGTGTTCTTGCTTCAACTGTAACTATTATATCGGGCCGACCAATGTTATTTACATTGACCATAAATAATAATAAAGAAGTATTCTATTTAGTCGTTGTTCAATCGCCCATGTGTTTACATCAGTGCGTGTACCGGAAATGAACAGGTTTGTGGGGCCAATATGGATGAAACCATAAAAAATACAAAATCATCAAAATAACAACGAAAAAATAAATAATAACACATTAAATGTTTGCCAGCAATATCTGGAGAGACGTATTTATTTATTCCATGAACTCCAATTCACTGATGTGTAATGTCCGGTTATAAATTACGCACACGTGCACCAGGTAAAGTTAGTTTCAATAGCACCAACAATGCTTAAGTGGGACAACAATTTGCGCTGTAACCTGCACATTTGTTGTATTTTTATTGTTTTTTCCGGAACATTCTCGCATTCCGGAAAAAACAACTTAATCACAACTGCGCAGGTTACGGCGCAAATGGTGCTCTGATTCTGAAACTATGAACTTTCAGTCACAAACGAGCGTTGGATTTTCTTGACAGGGATGAAGAAAGACATTGGGGTGATAAACAAACAATGAAAAACAAATAAATGCGAGTATTTTTTAAATCTTTAGTTATAATTTTCCTTTATTCTTTTATCTTATTCACCACGTGGTAACTCGTCAAAACTTACCTATTTCCATTGCATCCCAAACTGCCCCAAATTGGCAAAACGTAACTTGCAACTAATTCTTTTTCACTGCATATATTTAAAAATGGGGGGTGTGACTTATACATGGGCTTTAGGCAAAAGGGAGGAATTCCAGGTGTGAGTTTGGGGTGCGACTTATACATGGACATATACGGTGAGTATAGTGAATGTAAGGTTAACCGGTTAAAACATTTTCTTGACCGGTCAAAGTTTTAACCACAGGTTAACCGGTTATCCGGATAACCACGGCAGCACTATTTTATTTTTTGTAATTATTTCTTTGCCATCAAAAGTTCATGTTCTTGGTTGTTTTATGTCTTAGGAGTCATAATCTACAGTCCAGAACAGCATGGGTGGTGGTGTATTGCGTCCCTTAAGTGCTAAAGCATTGCAAAGCCTTTTTGCACTCAAGGGACAAATTTATCAATTTTATTAACCTGGGTAAAATATTTGACATAAACCATTTAATTTTTATTTTTTGAACTTTGCAATGCTTATAAAAAGAGAGCATGCGGTAGCCAAAAGGATCATGTGGGATTGCCTGACAAACTGATTTTTAACTTTTTTTACCACAGGAAACTAGCACTCCACTTCCCTGAATTCCCACGGGGAAACAATGATGGTGGTGTTAAGATTATTATTGTATGTCACACAGATTCCTTTTTAATATGAACCAATGAGAGGATAGAAACTTGTCCTGAGAGGGGCTAACATGCACTAATCGAGAAAAGTTCTGAATGGCCTAGTTATTGACTCAGGTCATGTTGGCATTCGTCTGAGTGGTTATGTGGTCATCTGCCATATTTCTAAATCTAGTATAGGTATTTAAGAATTTAAAAGTATTCAACCTATCAAGAATTCCAGTCAATGCTTGCAAAATTTTCCCTAAAAATTGAAAAACTTCCAATTTTGCACCCTCACAAGAGCTCATGCCCACTCACACTGAAACTACTTCAGCAAGCTTATTCTAATGAGGGTGGAAGATATGTTATCAAAGTAATTTTTGTGTGTAGTGAATAAGTTTGAGCAAATTCAATAGCTATTTATTAATTAAGTAAGGTCAGGCCTGAAAATAAGCAATCTGACATTTGCAGAATGAGGTCCCCAGAGGGTGAATTTGATGATGCTATCCCATACAGTGGACCAATTTATCCTCTGGGTACCTCTTTCTGTTTAGTTTTGAGATCCTGATTCAGATTGAGGTTCACAGAGGGTAAATTTAGTGATGCTACCCTTCTTGGGACCTCATTTTGCAGATGACAGTCTGCTTTAATAATTTTCTGGCTTGAGTAAGGTTTAGCTAATTGCTTACACTTATGCTGCCGATTATTTTAGGAATTCCACCCGATGAATTGTTTGCCAGGTCATATTTTATCATTAACATAGAACATGTTTACCACATTCACTTTCTGTACACTGATGTCAAACCACTAAAATTTCAAGCAGCAAACTGTACCCCTAATGCAATTAGCAATTTAACCAATTCAATCTTGTTTGACAGAGCTCATTGAGCTCTATCAACAGAACCGAATTGGTTAATCTCCTAGTTGCATTATGGGAAAAAATTGCTGCTTGAAATTTTGATTTTTCAAAACTAGTGAGCATGTGGTTAAACATGCCCTGCTGGAGGTTCTGAATATTCCTCATATTGCACTAAGTTAAAATTTGGGCCCCCATGGGTGCCCAAATATGACCCCTGGGACTTTATTTGAACAAACTTGAATCTGATCTCCCCCCTTCCCCCTTCCAGAATGCTCTATTACTCCATACCAATCATCAAAAGATTATAACTGGTAGAGCTGAAGAAGATTTTTAAAAAAATATTGCACTAAGTTAAAGTTTGTGTTCCCATAAGGAACCCAAATAAGACACCCATGTACTTGATTTGAACAAATTTGACTCTGCACCCCCCCCCCCCCCCCCCCCCCCACCCTTCTCAAGGAAAAAAAATTCTCATCTTGGACGGAGTTAAAATTCGGGTTCCCATAGCCCAAATATGAACCCAGGGACTTGATTTGAACATAGCTGAATTTCTCCTCATTAAGGATGCTACATACCAAATATCAGAAGATTCTGAATTATGGATATGAAGATGATTTTTTAAAAATATTCCTCATGTTACACTAAGTAAAAATTCAGGCTGTCAACAGTGAGCCCAAATGTGACTCCAGGAACTTAATTTGAACAAACTTCAAATTGACCCTCTAAAGATGCAGTATTCCAAATATCAAGAGATTCTGACTGGTAGATCGGAAGAATTTTAAATAAATTTCCTCATATTGTACCAAGTTAAAATTCTGGATCCCACAGGTCTCCCAAATATGAACCCTGGGATTTGTTTCGAACACATCTGAATGTACCCCCCTCTAAGGATGTGGTATACCAAATATCAAAAGATTCTCATTGGTAGTTTTGGAGAAGATTTTTTATAATTTAAAAAAAAAAAATTTGTGTGTGCTAATAAAATTACGCCCTTTGTGATGCCCCCTGTGGACATGGCAACATTATTTGAACAACCTACAATTGACATATGATAAGAAACATTCATATCAAGTTTGGTTCAATTTGGCTCAGTAGTTTATGAGAAGTCGATAACGTGAAGTTCAAGTCAGACGGATGATGGACAGACAGATTGCCGACAGAAAATGAACACTACAGCTCCCCTTGAGCTTTACTCAGGTGAGCCCAAAAAATGGATAGGAGCTGGAAACGAAATAATTCAATGTGCAATTAACAGAGATATGCTAAAGCCAGTATTCAATTAAGGCAAGCAGTAGACTGCATCATTTCTCATTTTTATTAACTTGCAGAGTGCTACTAAATTATTTTTGTTCTTAAAGTTTTGTTGTGCCTCTTTGCCTCATTACAATTTATGGGAGAGTGCCAATAGGCACTCTCCCATAAATTGTAACAAGGCAAATCCTAACAGATGAAATAATATCACTTTAAAGATAATATGAAGCACATCCACAGAATATGAAGCCTTTATATTGAGATACTGACACATCAGAATAAAGCCCAAATATGGGCTTCCAGCACTCTACCAGTTAAGTAATAAACTTCCATATTTCACCGTGACGCACATACAAATCATATCAATCAAGTGTTTGTTTGAAAGAAAAAAAATTTCATCGTGAAAAGACTACCATCTAGCAGTGTTTAAGTCAGAAAAAAACGATTTGTAAAAACTCTCTCTACATTTAGGATTGTAAGAATAACTGAAAAAGAGATATCGCAAACATCGGTCTCAAAAGACAAATAATTTTCATTTGAAAAAAATTAAATTTCAAATGATTAATCAGTGATTGATTCTCAAGTTCACTTCCACTGAGTTCGATGTACCAAAGCATGAAATTAAACTGATAATGAACACAGTATGTTGCGAAATTGTTCAAGCTGCTGAAATTAATGATTTTTTAAAAGAAAATTAAAAATATTAATCCTAGAACCAAAAAATCCAGGTTCTCACAAGAATTTGTGTTTCTGAAATTTTACCCGAGTATCAAGCTCTATAAGTGGCAATGTCGGTCTGTCTGTCTGTCGGTTCGGTCGGTCGGTCTGTCTGTGACCAATGAGTTTGTCTGTGACCAACGAGTTTCAAAACTCAATAACTTTTGAAATACTTGATGGAATGACTTTATATTTGGCATGTAAGTGTATCTTATTGATGTCTAGCCACTGTTGAATGCATGTGTTGCTCCAAATAATTTTCTTGGAGTTATGGCCCTTGATGAACTTAGAATTTTGTGAGATTGCACCACGCGTCGCAGCTACGGCATCGATGTCGCGATTTTTACTATAATAATGATGCCTCCATCTCGCTGGGTTTTGGTTACTAGGAAACACTTTGCAAACTGATGTCAAAATTCTAATAGCAAATTTTTCTCAAAACGCAACTAGGAATTTCACCAATTCAAAATTCCTTGTTGCTTCATGTGAAAACTTTGTAAATTTCGACATTAGTTATAGAGGGTTGATTGCATATTTACCAGCCCCAATCCATTTACTGTACATATGCAGTTAGAAATTTTACCAGTCAATGGCATATTAGTGATATAGTGAAACCAATAACTGGATATCTCTTAAATGAATATAAATTCCAAACACAAAACCACTTGCGATACCATCTGATTATTTATTTATTTATTGGTGTTTAAGGTCACATATTTCTACACAATGGCTAATCATGACGAGAGTTTTTTGGATGGAGGAAGCCAGAGTACCAGGGGAGAACCACTGAGCAATGGCAAGCAACTGTCAGTTCCCCAACATACTAACTCCAGGATAAACAAGAGTGCACGTATCGCTGAAGCAATACAATGTCCCCTACCGGACTAATGGGCATTAATAATTATACAAATGTTATAACCTAGATGTGATCAGCATGAATTCTGTTGAAGCGTTTCCAAAAAAAAAGTCTGGAAACTGATATTTTGGCACTTTTCCATATTTCCAAGGGCCATAACTCACACAAGAATAATGCAATCAGCATGAAACTCAAACTTGATCTGTAAGTCATCGTTCTATAGTAGGTTACCAAGAATGAAATCATTCAGTTGAAGCATTTCCAAAAAAAAGTCTGGAAAACTAAAGAATGTCTGACAGACTGACTGACAGACTGACGGATGGACAGAGTGCAAATGAAACTTGATCTGTAAGTCATCGTTCTATAGTAGATTACCAAAAATGAAATCATTCCGTTGAAGCGTTTCCAAAAAAAGTAAGGAAAACTGATATTTTGGCGCTTTTCCAGATTTCCAAGGGTCATAACTCACACAAGAATAATGCAATCAGTATGAAACTCAAACTTGATCTGTAAGTCATCGTTCTATAGTAGTTTACCAAAAATGAAATCATTCCGTTGAAACGTTTCCAAAAAAAAGTCTGAAAAACTGATATTTTGGTGCTTTTCCATATTTCCAAGGGCCGTAACTCACACAAGAATAATGCAATCAACATGAAACTAAAACTTGATCTGTAAGTCATCGTTCTATAGTACGTTACCAAGAATGAAATCATTCGGTTGAAGCATTTCCAAAAAAACTCCGGAAAACTAAAGTGTGACTGACAGACTGACAAATGGATAGAGTGCAAACCTATAGTACCCTCCGGTGATGCCGGTAGGGGACTAATTAGCCCACTGTATGGGATAGCATCAGCAAATTCACCCTCTGGGAACCTCATTCTGCAAATGACAGATTTTATTTCCAGGCTTGGCTATAACTATAATCTATTTAGGGAATATAAACAAAAATATTTTTGCTTCAGGCCTAAAAAAAATTAAAAATCTGTTTCTCAGGCCCTCCCACATGGTCCTTTTGGCTGCTGCATGCTCTCTTTTTATAACCAATTCAAACTTGAAAAAAATAAAAATTAAATAGTTTATGTCTGATATTTTATCAAAGTTAAAAAAAATTGATAAATTTGTCCCTTGACTGCAAGAAGGCTTTGCAATGCTTCAGCATTGCGAAGCCTTCTTTCTTTCAAGGGACGAAATACACCACCACCCATGCTTCTACATAGATTATGAGGCCTAAAACATACCAAGGACATGAACTTTTGATGGCAAAGAAATAATTACAGAAATAAAAAATAAAATACAAAAACGCTTGCCCGCATGCAGTTTTACAAATAATGGCCTGAGAAACAGAAGATCTACTTTGTGTGGCCTTGGGGGCAATTTTTTACTGAATTTGCTTGAAGAAGGAGGGAGTCTCTTTTTACTCTCTCTCTTAAATCCTTGAAAATAAAACTGAAAATGGTTTGAAATGTTTCAGAAATTTAATATATTTACTCTCCTGGAAATCTTTAGTCATTACACAGCTATTTTTTTTTCACTTGTCAGCAAGCCTGGAAATAAGCAGACTGTCATCTGCTGAATGAGGTCCTCAAAGGGTGAATTTGGTGATGCTACACTGCACAGCAGGGTAGCATCACTGAATTTACCCTCTGTGAACCTGAATCCGAATCAAGGTTGCAGATCTAAACATTAACCCTTTACCTAACAAATCGCCCGCGTAATATGCAAATTGAGCAGTTGAAAAAATTAAATTTTTCAAAATATTTCAACAAAACCATATCATGCCACCCCTCAATGGAACGAGCTCATTGAGCTCGTTCCAGTGAAGGGTCACATGATATGGTTTTGTTGAAATTTTTTGAAAAAATTAAAAAAATGGTATTTAAAATAATAAATTTTATATCGTCTGCATTGGTTAAAGGGTTAAGAGGAACCCAGAGAATATACTGGGTGATTTGAGCCCACTGTATGGGATAGCATCAGCAAATTCGCCCTCTGGGAACCTCAGTCTGCAAACAACAGATTACTTATTTCCAGACTTGCACGTCAGATTTATTTCACATTAAATTTGGAAAAGAATTGGCTTTAGTCATTGTAGATTTTGAATAAAATAAAATCGGTTAAAAAAATGGTGTTTTGCACAATTGTAATGATGATGGGGGAGGCTGAGAAACAAACTGTTTTTTTAATGGTCTAATAATGAGTGACTTATTCTAAAAATGGAATGCCATTTTGTTAATTCAGTGTAGAAATATTGTCAAGCAATGCACTATCTGAAAAGGCTTTCAAAGTGCTTTGCAACAGTGTCACATAGCTGCATTTCATTATTCCAATGAAGGAGTCCACAGGAATAATTTGTTGTTGATCTGAGCCGATACAGTTGACTTTCGGTACACATGGAAGTTACCTCATGCAGGCTTTTCAGCGAAAGTAACTCAAAAAATTGTTGATGCCAGGTTTGGGATGAGGAAACAATTACTCTCTTCACCCATTTATTTATTTATCAATAATTTAATGGTTTAAGGTCACATACTTCTGCAAAATGGCTAATCATAATCATAGCATGGAGAAATTTAAATTTAATCAATCGTTTATACCCATGTTGCCCATTTTAGAGGACTTCTACCCCAAACATTGGTGACTGGGTTGTATTTTACCAGTAAACCAGAGCTTGTTTACACAGTGCACAAGTACTTCTTCACTTCCCAGGGTTCCCATGGGGAGTCTCCGCCCATGAATCCACAACTGGTTTCAGTATTTTTTGAGTATTCATTGAAGTGCAATTCCAGATTATTCCAAGCAATGTATTAATCCATTACTTAACACAAAAAGAAAACGATACATGCAAAGAAATTTCTTGCATAAGGACTAAAAAAGTTAAAAATCCATTTCTCAGGCCCTCCGACATGGTCCTTTTGGCTGCCGCTTGCTCTCTTTTTATAACCAATACAAACTTTTAAAAAAATTAAAATTAAATGGTTTATATCTGATAATTTACCCAAGTTAATAAAATTGATAAATTTGTCCCTTGAGTGCAACAAGACTTTGCAATGCTTTAGCAATGTGAAGCCTTCTTGCATTCAAGGGACGAAATACTCCACCACTCATGCTATTCTGTAGATTGTGAAGGCAAAAACATAAAACAAACCAAGAATATGAACTTTTAATGGCAAAGAAATAATTTCAAAAATAAAAAATAAAAGAAAAAAATGACCTTCCACATGCAATTTTACAAAAAATGGCCAGAGAAAACACATCTACTTTGTGGCTGCCTAACTAAAAATTTTTACTAGCACTATTCATAAAAATCGTCAAATTTTGTGTTTTCATTTTTTTCCTCTAAACACAGCTTATGACTCCATTTTGGAACAAGCTTGTTGTGCTCATTCCAATGAGGGTCATAAACAAGATTCTGAGGCAAAAAATGAAAACTCTTTACCTATAACACACACAGAGAATGAAAAAAAATTCTTGAATAACCTGGGAAAAGTAACGAATTTTACTAGCACTATTCACAAAAATTGGCACTCAAATTTTATAGTTTTCATTTTTTTTCCTGAATAGTTTATGACCCCTATATTGGAAAAAGCTTGTTCTAATGAGGATCATAAGATAAGTTTCTGAGGCAAAAAAATGAAAATGTTTGTGATACAAGCCAAGACCAATACCGGGTCTGGACCTGCGTCACTGCACGCAATTGATTACAGAGATGAACAGACTTCAAAGTATTGGCAAACAGGAAGTGGCTGCACGACATATCTGAAAATTAGATACACGATACAACTCATCATTATGAAGCAGCAGATCAAATAAAAAATCATTTCCTTTCATAGAAGCCAAGGAAACTTTGACGGAAGAAGTGTTTCGGACGGACTGATGGATGAATGGATTAGATTTAGTTTATTTAACGGTATAAATCAAATACAGTTACAATGTAATAACAATACTATAAATTTACAATTGATTTACACCGTTGGGAGATGACATAGCCAGGTTGGCTGTCTACCAACCTGTCTACGGACAGATGGATGGACAGACGGATGGAGTCGAGTGGTTACTAGACCTGCTCTGCCGCTGGCGACGCAGGTAAAAATTGTCAGTAACTGAAAATTTTCATTTTTTGCATCAAAAACATAGCTGAATAAAATGTTGAGTGTTTCACAATCAAATTTCCAGGAAAGATAATTTTCTATAATGTTATGACAGTGACTTACATTGATATCGTGAGGAAAAGAGGGTGTTGGTATATTTGGTGAGGTAGTGTTGTCATTAACTCTTAAGCTGCTGAGTATTTCAAGATATTTTTCATCAAATCTAGTCATGGCTGCTATAAAGCAGCCATGACTAGAGTTGATGAAAAATGCACCTAAATTTAACTCAAGAAATCATTGGTGAAAAACTCCATTCAATTTACAGGGGAAAATATGTTTAAATATGCCCAAATTATACTTATATCAGTGACAAGGGAAACCCTATGCTGGGCAGGAATATCTGCAAGCAGCATGCAAAGAGTTAAAGTGATTAGGTAAATGAGACCAGAACTTCCAAACATCACTCTCCAGATGGAAAATCAAGACGGTTTTGCTTGCTCTCCAATTCCAACAACAGAAAATCTGTCTGTCTGAGCAAACTATGTAAAAATTATAGAGACCCCAAATACAATAACTGGTGCAAGACATTTGGTTTGAACTAACGTGTCTCTTGGATTTGCAGATGTGAGGGGGTTAACACTTTACCTAATACATATGCACCAACACTTGAAGAACAGTTCTTGAACTAAACATTTTCACTTTTCTGCCTCAGAAACTTAGCTTATGATTCTCACTGGAACCAGCTGAATGAGCTTGTTCCAATATGGGGTTATAAACTATGTTTTGAGATGAAAAAAAATGAAAGTGTCAATGACACTGTAGCTTAACTTGACTGTGTGTTTTGTTTTGATGAAAAGAACAATGTTCAATGTTTTTGAAAGGATTATGAAATACGACAAGAACTGAGGATAAATGAGAATAAGTTAATTTCTGTTCTCTGTATGCGATGTGTTCAATAAAAATAATTTGAGGTGTAGACCATACTAAAGAACTGAAGGGAAGGTTAATGTGGCCCTCACAGCTGATGAATGTCAAGCAATGTTACCAAGTTACAGTGGAAGTATTCCAAAATGAGGTTTTCGGGCTTCAAGCCTCTGTAGCCGTCACAGTTGACCAATCGTGACCAAAAGGGGACGTTTTCATCTAGACATTATATTTAGTCATCGTACCAAGTTACAATGAAATCCCTCCATCATACAGAGTCAGTCTACCAAGTTAAAATGAAATCCCTCCATACTAAATATGACCTGGAGACTGTGTTAAAAGTTTTTGGGTTTTGGGCTTGGGTAGCCGTCATGGTTGACAGATCATGACCAAAAGAGGACATTCTCATCTAGACATTATACAGAGCCATCCTACCAAATTACAATGAAATCCCTTCATAAATATAACCTGTAGACTGTGCTAAAGGGTTTCAGGTTTTGAGCTTGGGCAGCCATCACAGTTGACCAATGCCGACCAAAAGGGGACATTCTCATCTAGACATGACCTCAAATCTGCATATGAAATTTCGTGATGATCGGACAAGAACTACAGGGAACAGCCTGTTCTAAAGAAAAATGTGAACAGACTCACAGACTAACAGACTTCTGGTTGAATGATTGCAACCAAAAGGGGACATTCTCATCTGGGCATCAACTGGAGTGATCCTACGAAGTTACAATGAAATTCCTTCATAAATATGACCTGTAGATTGTGCTCAAGGTTTTCAGGCTTTGGGCCCCTGAAGTCGTCACAGTTGACCAATCACGACCAAAAGGGGATGTCATCATCTGGGCATTATATGGAGTCAACGTAACAAGTTACAACCTAACACAAGCTACAACCTAACAACTTACAATGAAATCCTTCCATAAATATGATCTATAGACTATGCTAAAGGTTTTTGGGCTCGAGCAGCCATCAAGGCCATCAAGGCTGAATGACCGCAACCAAAAGGGGACGTTCTCATCTAGACATTATTTGGAGTCATCCTACCAAGTTACAATGAAATCCCTTCATAAATATGACCTGTAGACTGTGCTAAAGGTTTTTAGGCTTCGGGTCCCTGTAGCCGTCACAGTTGCCCAATCACGTCCAAACGGGACGTTTTCATCTAGACATTATATGAAGTCAGCCTACCAGGTTACAATCCCTTCATAAATATGACCTGTAGACTATGCTAAAGGTTTTCGGGCCTCGGGCTTGGGCAGCCATCATGGTTGAACAGTCGCAACCAAAAGGGGACATTCTCATCTGGGCATCAACTGGAGTGATCCTACGAAGTTACAATGGAATCCCTTCATAAATATGACCTGTAGATTGTGCTCAAGGTTTTCAGGCTTTGGGCCCCTGTAGCCATCACAGTTGACCAATCACGACCAAAAGGGGATGTCATCATCTAAGCATTATATGGAGTCAACCTAACAAGTTACAATGGAATTCTTCCATAAATACGACCTATAGACTAAACATTTTTGGGCACGGGCAGCCATAGAGGCAGAATGATCGCGACCAAAAGGGGACGTTCTCATCTAGACATGACCCCAAAGCTGCATATGAAATTTTGTGATGATCAGACAAGAACTACGGGTGTAGCCTGTGCTAAAGGAAAATGTGAACAGACTCACAGACTAACAGACTTCCGCACGCATGATGGCAATAGCTTATCTTGACTTTGTCAAGTTAAGCTAAAAATGAAAACCATGAAATTTGAGTGGCAATTTGAGTGAATAGTGCTGCTTGGTTCTGACCAAGCCTGGAAATAAGCAATTTGTCCTTTGCAGAATGAGGCCACCAAAGAGTGAATTTGCTGATGCTATGTCATGCAGTGGACTAAAATCCTGGATTCAGATGGGGTTCACAGAGGGTGAATTTAGTAATACTACCCTGCTGTGCAGGGTAGCATTACCAAATTCACCCTATGGAGACCTCATTCTGCAGATTAGAGTCTGCTTATTAAATTAAAGCTACATATTAAATTTGAAAAAGATTGGGTAGATATGGCCGGTAGGTTGTGCTAATGGATGTCCAGATGGAAGCTATAAAATTTTTCTGAATTTCGTTGAAAAACATGGCTGCCATCTTGGATTTGACATATGAATTGTCAACAATTCCTTTAGCACACACTACAGGCTGCATCCCTCACCCGATCTTTTTCTGATTTCATACGTAGCTTTGGTGTGATGTCTTTTCTGTACAAACTTGAGCAAATGATTTGGCATTACTGGGACTTTCTATTTAGTTCAGTCTCTTCTTCGTCATGTTGAGATGCAGTGTCATTGGTCAGTGACACTTTAATTTTTTATGCCTTCCGTTCAGCAAAATGGAAACCTTTTCCCACTACATTCATCCATGGCAAATGAGACTCTCAGTTTCACAAATGGTGATACTTGGGGCCATGGGCCATTCTCCTAGAAAGCTTGCAAAGGCTTCTGGCAATATATTTGATTTCAGGCATAATAACAACTTGATGGGATTTTTTACCTCCTATACCCCCCCCCCCCCACCCCCCCACATACACCACCAAAGTACCTAAGGAGTGGGGTGGAGATTGGCCACCTCCCCAGGCCCACGAAAACACCCCTGCACCAAACATGACAGCCGTGTTCTGCCTTGACCTTGATGATATGACCTTGGATCAAAGTCACAACACACCTTTGAGTAATGGGCAATAATTGTACCAAGTATAAATAAGATCTGTCAATCATACCAAGTTATATGGACTGTACAAAGGTGACAGTGAAATGTCAAAAGTTTTTCTGTCACCTTAACATAGGGCATGTGAACTTGACCTTGAGGGGCACATACCATATTATAATTCATGACACACTGTCTTTTGGCAATACACATTGCTATAAAGTTTTGTCAAAAAATATTCAGTGGTCATATTATGGCCCAGACAAACAAAATGTTGATGATGTATGGACGGGTGGACGGATGGATGGATGGACACTCCTACAAATCAGGTTTATGTGGATAAAATGTTTGAGGAATTTAAAATGCATGGACAACCACTAAAAACTCTTTTTTAAGTCTAAGTTCTGGGTGGTAGCAAACCCTAACCCTTTCAGATTACTGATCCTAACCCTAACTCTTACCCTAACATAAAATCTCTGAAAATACAATGCCCACTTTTTAGCCACATAAAACATTTTAGCCACATAAAAAAATGGTGGACAGACCGACAGATGACTAAGCATTAGAAAAGCTCTGTTGACTTTGTCAGGTGGAGCGAAAAATTAAAAGAGTTTCATTGTATTCCAAGTAACACAGTTCAGTTTTGCCTCTTAGGGGTGAGGTTTGGTGATTTAAAAAAAAGCAATTTACCAATACTAAACTGAAGCAGCAATTTCATACACTGATAAAAGAGAACATTTTAAAACATGCATAAACAGGTTCAAACTAACTTCTCCACATCTGTGTCAAACAGACCAAAGACTATGAAAAAATGCACATTTTTTTCAATGAAATATAACAGTTGGACAGAGTATGTAAAGTTCATTCATAAAGTTACTACCATCAGACTGATCAAAAATCCAATAGAAAGGACAACCTCTTAATCACAAATAACTCCCAAACAACAAACCATTTGCCTTTCCTTCACCAAGACAAATTTGACCTGATAAATGTATATAGGTCAAAGAGTAAACTCCCGTTATTTGAATAAAAAATCTTGTGAGTAAGATTATTAAAACATTTTGTTTGTTTTTCATGCACCTCCCTCATAAATGAAAATCAGCCTTATCACTTCTTTTATTACCAGGAACTCTCTTCGATGACACTATTTAAAATCTGTAGGGCAAAACATTTAATCCACTATATCCTGTTTGACAGAGCTCACCAAGCTCATCAAGCTCACCAAGCTCTGCCAAACAAGATATAGCTGGTTAAATTTGCAATTGCTTTGTGGGAAATTTTCTGCTGAAAAAGTTGACAGATCCACATATTAGTGTACAGAGTTACATTTCTAATTTCAGTTATTTTCCAGACTGTCTTGTGGATTAACAGAAAAGAAAAAAAACTCCTTCCCTTAGGCCTAAAAAAATTAAAAAATTGTTTCTCGGACCCTCCCGCATGATCCTTTTGGCTGCTACATGCTCTCTTTTTATAACCAATCTGAACTTAAAAAAAAATTAAAATTAAATGGTTTATGTCTGATATTTTACATAAGTTAAAAAAATTGATAAATTTGTCCCTTGAGCACATGAAGGCGTTGCAGTGCTTCAGCATTGGAAAGCCTTCTTGCTCTCAATGAACGAAATACATCACCACCTTTGCTATTCCGTAGATTATAAGGACTAAAACATAAACCATGAACATGAACTTTTGATGGCAAAGAAATAATTACAGAAATAAAATCAAAAACAGCTCGCCTGCATGCAGTTTTACAAATAATGGCCTGAGAAACAGATCTACTTTGTCTACTTTGTGTGGCCTTATCATAAAATTGAGAAAAACTGCCTGAGAAACAAGAAATTTTTACTGATAAACCTTATGCTGACAACTACTGAATTCCACCCTTATAACCCTATTCAGCCTTGATATATATACAGTATAAGCATTTATTATATGCTAGCCTGTGAATCAACGCAAATTATCTAAAAGATATTTCTCGATATCCATCGACTCATTGAATATCAAGAAATATCCCTCAGTAGCTTCCTAAATAATGTCATGCATGACTTCGCCTTTAACATTGCCTTGAAAGAACAATCAGCAGATCTTTTTTATTGTCTTGAAACTGTTTGCAGTTGAATTGGGCTGAATATTGCACCGTAAAATGTCTCGTAGCATATAATAAAAAGAAAATCTACACTATTTTAGTGAATATCTGGAATTATCTCATGAGTGTGGATCTGAAAGTTTTAAAATAATACTTTCAGGTCCACACGCTTCAGGTCATGACATTGCCTTGAACGTCGCCTTGAAGGAATGGTCAGCAGATCTTTGTTATTGTCTTGAAACTGTTTGCTGTCGAATTGGGCAGAATACTGCACAGTAAAATGTCATGTAGCATATAATAAAAAGAAAATCGACGCAATTTTAAGGAATATCATGAATTATCTCATTCGTGTGGACCTGACAGTATTATTAAACTTTCAGATCCTCACTCATGAGATAAATAAATCGCTTGACTGGATTTGTTACATGAAATAATTCATGAGAGGTGAGGGACGTTGTACAAACACAAGTGCGCGAATGAGCACGAGTGTTTTACAATATAGTCCCTCGCCTCGAATGAATTATTTCATGTAACCAGTCCAGTCAAGCATTTACTCTGTTTATTACTTTTGATTATTAACGATAATTATATTATTTAACCCTTTGCCTAACGTAACAAACAAAACCGACCAGCACTATTCTAAAAATCGCCAATCGAGCTTGTTCCAATGAGGGGTCATAACCTATGTTTTTGAGACAAAAACTGAAAATAATAGTTATTCAAGAATTGTTTTGGCAAGTGTCGTCTGCTTTTCATATTAGGTAAAGGGTTAAAAAAACAATGGAGTCTCCATTACACCCATGGCAAAGTGTCTTCGTTTGCGTGCACGGATACATGACACAATTGTTGACTGCATAATTCACTTGTGAAGTTATCGTTTATAATCAAACCGGGAAATCCCAGTAAATCACACTTTGGAAAGCAGTGCTCAAAATAACTTAATACAAATTTCCCAAAAATGAATATCATTTTGTAAAAATTACATAGCTATTTTTGTATACCAGAGTTATGTTATGCTGTTTTGTATTGAATTCTTCTAAGTAGATAGAATAGTTTCCATCCATTTCTGGGCATTTCCAAATGATCTGCAACACATGAAACATTTACTATGTTTTTTTCAACTGAACTGCCTTTTAGGGTTGCATGGACATGGATATTTTCAAATAGTGTCGTGGTTGTTCAATAGAGTTCTCAAAATGGAAGTGGGGTTTTTAATTTGATGGGCTTGAAGTTATTTTTAATGTACATTTTATGCAAAATGTTGTAAAAACAGGATGAATTTAAATCAATAGAATTCATCTTACATATGAAGTTGCTAATGATGCTTGATGGAGAGTTAATCTGAGTTATGCATGGAATGTTCCACAATCAGAAGTAAAGCATCAGTGAACTAGTTTTCAAATTTGTTTGCAAATTTTCATTTACATTTTGCGATACAAGATAATCAACTGCAGCCTAATAGGCTGTAGTTGATTATCTTGTATTGCAAAATGCTATACATAATTGAACATTGTGTAGCTTTTTGCAAGTTTTGCATAGCAAAAAGCGATGCGACACCGCTTATTTTGAGCCCTGTTGGAAAGTAATAATTCCCGATATTCAGTAAAGTAGCGTAGATATCCTCTATTTAATCTATTATATATCTTGTTTGACAGAGCTCCATCAACTGTACCAAACAAGATATAATGAAATTAACTCTCAGTTTATCACAATAATATAAACAAGAGACTCTAAAGAGCCTGTAATCGCTCACCTGGCAGAACAGAAGATAAAAATGTGATTTCCCATAGGATTTCTACGGTAACTATAAACCACAATTGTGGCCATGTTTGCAACCTGATCAACATTAAATCAGGATCGTTGGTAGAGGGTGTCCAAGTCATCAAGCATGTGAAGTTTCAAAACATTTGGCCTTGGAGTTTCAGAGGAGATTTTTCAAAATCAATCAATCAGAATCAAAGAATGCCTCTGGCAGCCATCTTTTTCATTCAACAGGATTAAAACGAGAATCAATTGTAGAGAACCTCCCATAGACCATTCCTGCCAAGGTTGGTTTACATCAGCTCAGTAGTTCCAGAGAAGAAGATGAAAATGTGATTTTCCCTAGGGTTTCTATAGTAACTATAAGCTGCAATTGTGGCCATGTTTGCAACCTGATCAACATTAAATGAGGATCGTTGGTAGAGGGGGTCTCAGTCATCAAGCATGTGAGGCTTCAAAACATTTGGCCTTGTGGTTTCAGAGGAGAAGATTTTTGAAAATCCACCAATCAGAATAAAGAATGCCTCTGCCAGCCATGCTTTCCATCCGACGGGAACAAAATGAGGACCGTTCATAGAGTACCTCACATAGACCATTCCTGCCATGTTTGGTTCTCATCAGCTCAGTAGTTCCAGAGAAGAAATTGAAAATGTGATTTTCCTATAAGGTTCATATAGTAACTATAAGCCGCAATTGGTGCCATGTTTGTACATCGATCAACATTAAATGAGGATCTTTGGTAGAGGGGGTCCCAGTCATCAAGCATGTGAAGTTTCAAAACATTTGGTCTTGTGGTTTCGGAGAAGATTTTTGAAAATCCACCAATCAGAATCAAAGAACGCCTCTGCCGGCCATGTTTTTCATCCGACGGGAGCAAAATGAGGATCGTTTGTAGAGGACATCCCAAAGACCATTCCTGCCAGGTTTGGTTTACCCTGGCTCAGCAGTACCAGAGAAGATGAAAATATGAAAAGTTTACGGACTCCGGACGATGACAGACTCCAAGTGATAGCAAAAGCTCACATGGCCTTTTAGACCAGGTGACCTAAAAATCAAATTCCCATTAATTAAATACAAGTTAGGCCCCACAAAGTAGATCTTCTGTTTATCAGGCCATTTTTTGTAAAATTGCATATAAGGATGGGTGTTTTTTATTTTTGTAATTATTTCTTTGCCATCAGAAGTTCATGTTCTTGGTTTCTTTTATGTATTAGGCCCAATATAATCTACAGGATATCATGAATGGTGGTGTATGGTGTCCCTTGATTGCAACAGCCTTGTTGCACTCAAGATTTATCAATTTTATTAACATGGGTAAAATACCAGATATAAACTATTCAATTTTTATTTTTTTAAGTTTGCATTGGTTATAAAAAAGAGAGCATGTAGCAGCCCAAAGGACCATACGGGAGGACCTGAGAAACAGATTTTTAACTTTTTTAGGCCTTAATAGGTCATTTTTAATGGCAAAGTTGCTATTCAGTTAACGTGGTGCTACTGTGCTAAGTTTATTCCTGTACCTCAAGACACACTCATTCATGTTATTGCAGGAAGAAAACCTTTACATTGAATACTCTATGTTCAAAGGGGCATAACTCTTGTTTCCTGCAGCCAATATTAATTTTGATACTTCTGAGAAGTCGTTTGGCTCTGTATTTGGAAATAAGACAAATGGGTTGTGATGCTAGATTACTTGGAGAGAATGACTAAGCAGTAGAAAGTAAATGAGAAATTTTCTTTTCTCAGTCACAATTTGATGAGAGGCTTAACCCTTTACTCAACGCAGACGATATCAAAATTTATTATTTTAAATATCAATTTTTCAAAAAATTTCAACAAAACCATATCATGTGACCCCTCGTTGGAACGAGCTCGACGAGCTCGTTCCAACGAGGGGTCACATGATATGGTTTTGTTGAAATATTTTGAAAAATAATATTTTTTCAACAGCTGAATTTGCCTATTACGCTGGCGGATGCGGGCAATTCATTGGGTAAAGGGTTAATGAAAGTGTCAATGACACTGTAACTTAACTTGTGTGTTGTGTTTGATGAAGAGGATAATGTTCAATGTTTATGAAAGGATTATGAAATGAGACAAAAATTGTGATAATTGGGAATATGTTCATTTCTGTTCCCTGTATGCTATGTTTTTGATAAAAATAATATGAGGTGTACACTGTACTAAAGAGCTGAGGGGTGGGTTAATATGACCTCACAGTTAATGTATGTGGCCCTCACAGTTAACGTATATCAACGAAAGTTACCAAGTTACAGTGAAATTATTCTAAAACGAATCATCCTATCAAGTTATATTGAAATCCCTTCATAAATATGGCCTGTAGACTGTGCTAAAGGTTTTCGGGCCCCTGTAGCCGTCAGTTTCCCAATTGAGTCCAAAGGGGACGTTCTCATCTAGACATTATATGAAGTCAACCTACCAATTATATGAAATCCCTTCATAAATATGACCTGTGGACTGTACTAAAGGTTTTCGGGCTTCAGGCTTTGGGCACCTGTAGCCAACACAGTTGACCAATCACGACCAAAAGGGGATGTCATCATCTAGGCATTATATGGAGTCAACCTAACAGGTTACAATGAAATCCTTCCATAAATATGACCTTTTGCCTATGCCAAAGGTTTTTGGGCACTGGCAGCCATAAAGGCAGAATGATTGTGACCAAAAGGGGACGTTCTCATCTAGACATTATTTAGAGTCATCCTACCAAGTTACAATGAAATCCCTTCGTAAATATGACCTGTAGACTGTGCTAAAGGTTTTCGGGCTTCGGGCCCCTATAGCCGTCACAGTTGCCCAATCAGGACCAAAAGGGGACTTTCTCATCTAGACATTGTATGAAGGCAACCCACTAAGTCATAATGAAATTCCTCAATAACTATGACCTGTAGACTGTGCTAAAGGTTTTCGGGTTTTGGGCTCGGGCAGCCGTCACGGTTGGCAGATCAAGCCCAAATGAGAAAATTCTCATCTAGATATCATAAAGAGGCATCCTACCAAGTTACAATGAAATCTCTCCATATTAAACATGACCTGCAGACTGTGCTAAAAGTTTTGGGGTTTCGGGCTTGGGCAGCCATCACGGTTGATAGATCATGCCCAAAAGGGGACATTCTCATCTAGGCATTATACAGAGGCATCCTACCAAGTTACAATGAAATCCCTTCATAAATATGACCTGTAGACTGTGCTAATGGTTTTCGGGTTTTTGGTTCAGGCAGCCATTCCGGTTGACCGATCGCGACCAACAGGGAACGTTCTCATCTAGACATGACCCCAAACCTGCATATGAAATTTCGGGACGATCAGACAAAAATTGCGGGCTGTAGCCCGTGCTAAAGGAAAATGTGAACAGACTCACAGACTAACAGACTTCCGCACGCGTGATGGCAATAGCTTATCTTGACTATGTCAAGTTAAGCTAAAAATGAAGGACATACAAGAAATTCAAGATGGACCCACATGGATATGAAAAACACTGCAGACAGGCCCCATTTTCATTGGGGTGGGAACTGAAGTGATTTTAAACCCTGGACCACTAATCATAAAACCAGACATGTAGCAAAAAAATACTCTTCTATGTAGAAGTACAAACATTCTTACAAAAAGCATGATTTAAAATTTTCAAACTAAGGCTATTAAAAAAAATTTCTTGTTTCTCAGGCACCTTCCTCGTCATTTTTTTTACCTAGAAATCTCTTTGATGATACTAGTTTGCACTTATGGGATGAAAAATGTAACCAACTGTATCTTGTTTGACAGAGCTCAGTGAGCTCTGTCAAACAAGATATAGTTGGTTAAATTTGCAACTGCATTATGGGAAATTTCCACTACTGAAAACAATATTTTTTTCCACATATTAGAGCAATTGTAAAATTTCTAATTCCAACAAGAGCTGGACTTTCGTCCGGTGCATACCCCCACGTGGTGTACCGCCTAGTGTGGGCATACCTATGACCAACAATTATTATTTACGAATATTCTAGTATGGATTGACAGACGGATGCACAGATGGACCGATGCAATCCAGTATACCCCCCCCCCCCCCTCCCCATTTTCTTAGAAAATTTTCAACAATTTCCAACAATTTCTAAGTCAAAAGGTATGGTAAATTGTTTGGTGTTTGGAAGTTTTATGCAATGAGGCAGAAGCCTTTGTCATAAGCAAACTGCAGGCCATATTTCACTGAAATCCGATAACCCATACCTGAGATACAAGGCTGAACAGACAAATTATGTCTATTTCCTACAATTTCTAAGTCAAAAAGGGGGATAACTCTAAAAAGGAGAATGTGAGAATCCTTTTTTTAAAGCCTATACCATAAGCAGTGTCCATGGCAAATTTCATTGCAATAGAACATTCGATACGCGAGATACAGGCTGAACAGACAAAATTTGGCTCGGACGGACACAATTTCTTAGTGAACAAGTAATAAAAAAATAACTAGTGTGGGCATACCTATGACCAACAAATATTATAAAAAATAATAATTTACTTAAGTTATGAATATTCTTGGACGGACTCACACACGGACGCACAAATGGACGGACGGACGGACGCATGTAATCCAGTATACCCCCATTTTCTTCGAAACTGGGGGTATAACTAGTTACAGGACGGTTGAGCATAAACAAATGAAAAACAAGACTAACAGTGACCGCACGGCCATGGATGCCCCCAAACTATGACCTTGATCTGTGACCTTGACCTCCATCGAACAAAAAAGATTTTGGGCGTGACACATCGTCTCCCCATAAGCAACATGTATGCCAAGTTTAGAAAAAATCCAACGAGCATCTCAAGTTAAGGAGCCGAAAATAAATCTTCCGGACAGACAGAAATGACAAACACTATATTGCACCTGAAAAAATTTTTCTGGGATATAAAAAGAAGAAAAAGGCATATTCCATTAATTATGAACACACAGGCATAATAAAAACACTGATAAACTAGATAAAATATTAACAATATAAACTAATATCTAACATACATATGCAAAGATTTAAACATACAACATCAACAACTATTATCTAATATATATATGCGAAAAACTCTAGTGTAAGACAGATAGTAACCTGGACAAAAAGTCCGCTGAAGTGGGATAAAAAATCCCAAACCTTTTGAAAGTGATGTAAGCTGATATTTTGATATTTAACCCTCAGCACTCTGGTGTCAAAATATTAAAATTTCAACATGTAATTATTTCCCATAATGCAACTAGGAATTTAACCAATTCAATCTTGTTTGACAGAGCTCAATGAGCTCTGTCAAACAAGACTGAATTGGTTAAATTTCTAGTTGCATCATGGGAAATATTGGCTGCGCGAAAGTTTGATATTTTGACATCAGAGTGCAGAGGGTTAATGCAGTCTCTCTTCTTTTTTTCATTTACTTGGGTAAGTGTAAGTTAATGTTCATCATCAGGATTACCTTGCAAGTCAACGGAGAGTGTCAAATAGCAATCTCCAATAAATTGTGAAAAAAAAATTGCAAGTTCGCACTTCAGCTCCGATGGATAGTAAAAATTAAATAAATTCCAAGTGCTTCAAGGGCAATAACTCTGATGAAAATCCTCCAAATAGCACCTGCAGTGATATGGGGACTGGACATCAATAAGATACACCTGCAAACCAAACTGATGCCATTCCACCAAGTATTTTAAAAGGCATTTGAGTTTAAAATCTTGTTCATCACAGACTGAGAGAGTAGCCAAACAGAGACAGACCGACATTGCCACATATAAAGCTGTTTATCGCAGTTAAAAAAAACTTTTCACACAAAACTATAATTTGAAATTGAGATAATCTTTCTTAAAAGTAAGTAATAACAAAAAAAAGATAATGCACTTCTCTGGATTATTTTTAATTAAGTTAACCCTTTACCTAACGAATCGGCTGCATCCGCCGTGTAATTGATAAATTAAGCAGTTGAAAAAAATTAATTTTTCAAAATATTTCAACAAAACCATATCATGTGATCCCTCATTGGAACGAGCTCAATTAGCTCGTTCCAAAGAGGGGTCACATTATATGGTTTTGTTGAAATTTTTTTGAAAATTTAAAAAAAAATAGTAATTAAAATAATAAATTTGGATATTCTCTGTGTTGGGTAAAGGGTTAACATTGCAAAATTCCAAATCAGGAAGAAGTGGGAACTTTTTGTCTATTTTGATGAGTGGGGACTTTTGTTCTATTTTTCACTTCATCACTGAGGACTTTTTGTCTAAGGGACTTTCTCCCTAGCGATTTTTGTCCAGAGTACTTTCTGTCTTCGATTTTCTGTTGAGGGGACTTTCTGCCTAGAGATATTTTGTCCAGGAGACTCCCTGTATGTTGATTTACATCCTGAGGGGCTTTATATCTGGGGATTTCTTGACCTGGGAACAATCGGTTTGGTGATTTTCTATCATGCTGATTTTTATCCAGGGTACTTTTAGGCAATTTTGAGTCCACAGGAATTTTTGTTTGGATGATATTTTGTCTGTCCCCAATAAAATTATAAATACATGGATTTTGGAAAATCCTGAATTTAAACACAAATATGGCACAATGTAACAAGATCATGCAACAAATGGCATCACATACATACAACTAACCTCAATTTTTCTCCACAATTTTTGCTGCACAGCAAGAACAGAGAAAAAAAACATTTAAATTAAAATTGTTTTATATTTTATCAGCTGTTTTATGCATTGATAATTCACAGTACACCAATTTCTTTTAGTTGCCCTTCTGAGGAAATCTAACGCTGCTTTGTAGGGGTTCATATATAGAGGATATCAAATGAGTGTTTTTCTCATATAATATTTATGAAATGAGTCTAAGAATTTCCCATTTTGGCGAGCCCAAACGGAAAAATTCAGACGAGTTTCATAAATATTATATGAGAAAAAACACTCGTTTCATATTCTATTTATCATATGGCACACACACGCACAAAATAGCCACTTAGTATGACTTTTTAACCCATCAACTAACTTGAGTTGCAGACGGCACTTGGAAAAACATCCCTGTATAACTAAAAATTTTCATTTTTTGCTTCCAAAACATAGGTTATGACCCCTCATTGGAACGAGCTCAACGAGCTCGTTCCAATGAGGGGTCATAACCTATGTTTTGGAAGCAAAAAGTGCAAATATAAAAAAATGAATGGGGCTTTTCTTGTAGGTAAAATATTAATACAATATAACCCACCCCAAATAGGACAGATAATGCAAATTCTCCCTACTGAAATTATGCAAATGTGATCCAGTTGTATTTTGTTTAGCCAATCAAACTGACCATTTTTGAAATTGACCAATGAAAGCTTCCAACTCTAATTATGCAAATTGTGAAAATGTGTCCCAGTTGTATTTTGTTCAGCCAATCAAATTGTCTGGTTTTGAAATTGACCAATGAAATTGACGGAAGGCTTTATTTATCACTGATTAATATGAAAACAAAATATCAAATGTTTTAAAGTGAACCAAATGGACGAGTCATATGATAAATATATATATCATACCTAAAGAGAAGAAAATCTGATGTGCATTTTCCATTGAACGACTAGAAACTTTGTGACTAAAGAAACTGATAAATTCATTTGTGGTAGATGTCCCTGTTACATAATTGATGTTTGTGCTTTTTTAAGTGAAGCATAGATACAGTTGAAACTAGAAGTTCTGTGACTATATTGTGTACTATTATGAAGTAACAGCATGCTGAATAAGTGCACTCTTGCCCCTGTCAAACTGCACCATTAGCATAACTAAATTCCTGTAGAAAAAAAGCATGCCCAACTCTGTACAATTCTATACTAATAAATAGGGATCATTAACATCATTCCTAACCTTTACTGGGATACAAGTACATGTAATGATGTAAAAAGATATTAAAATTTGGCTGCATATACAGAATGAAGAGTGGATTACTACTTATTCCCAGAGCCATATATTCTCCACTCAAAGAGTATTTATTTATTTATTGGTGTTTTAAGGTCACATACTTATGCACAATGGATAATTGTGACCGTGACAGTTTTACGGGTGGAGGAGGCCGGAGTACCAGAGAGAACCACTGAGCATCAATGAGCAACTGTCAGCTCCTCAACATTCTAACTCTGTTTAAGCACCACTCCAGCAGGATTACATTGGCTGAAAACATGTGCACCACTGACGTGCAGTACACCTTAGTACACACCGTCACCATGCCCCCATGTATTTATTTATTTATTTATTGGTGTTTAAAGGTCACATATTTTGCACAATGGCTAATCATGACCACAACATGAGTATCAACTCATGACCAGGGAGTGAGCGTTAATAAGCCATGTTTCCCATTTTAGAGATTGTTTGCACCTCCCAAGCATTGGTGACTGGGTCCTATTTTACCAATAAAATAGAGCCTGTTTACCACAGTGAACAGGCATGGCTTCACTTCCTGGGATTTTCATGGGGAATGCCCCCATGTAGACAACTGGGCAAAAGTGCCTTGCCCAAAGACACAACGGAGGTCGTCCCGGACGGGGATCAAACTTGGGACCTCTAGCATAGAAGTCCAACAGTCTACCACTGAGTCACTGAGCTCCCTCTCAAAAAGTATTTATAATGGTTCATAACAGCACAAGAAACACTTGCAAACTTTCATCACAAGGACCACCGGGTGTAACCCGGTGGTCCATGTGATGATAGTTTGCACATGTTGTTTTGTCCTCAGCAGTTGTAAACTAGAGGTACTGTGAGCAAACTCTCAAAGTGATATCCCCCGTGCCTGAAATATATAAGTTAGATTATCTCCCCTTGGAAATGTCAGAATGGAATTATATTGCTTCATGCACATCTTCATATGGAGTTCTTCCATTGTGTAAAGTTTCATGAAAATTCTTCAAATGGCTTAGGAGGAGTTGCACTTACAAGGATGGACAGACGGTATAAGTTAGATTATCTCACCTTGGAAATGTCAGAACGGAATTATATTGCTTCATGCACATCTTCATATGGAGTTCTTCCATTGTGTAAAGTTTCATGAAAATTCTTCGAACGGTTTAGGAGGAGTTGTGCTTGCAAGGACGGACAGACGGATGGACAGACGGACGGACAGGGTGATTCCTATATACCCCACCAAACTTTGTTTGCGGGGGGTATAATAATTATTAAGTGAAAAACCTATCCCATGGCGATTTAGTAGCAATCATACAGTAGTCTCAGTATTTTCTTTGTTTGATCGGTTCAGTTCATGATTTCACTACCGACCTCACTAATAGCACATTATATTTTATATTGCACAGTACAAACGCTCTTGTGTATTTTAGAATACTTCATTCTTCTGAGTGAGGAGCGCATTAACTAACGAGCATTTTCTGCACTAATTGTGACAGGACTTTAACTGTGACAGGACTTCTAGTTTCAACTGTACGTTTGATCAGGAGGAACTGCGCCTCTGCCCCACAGAATTTAGAGTTCTGTTATGCATATGTAATTACCAATTATTAAGTACATTACTGCTTGTAATACTACACCTAAAAAGACCAGCAGAGGACTTGCAAAAGAAATTTTGAATAACTGAATATTTCCATTTTCTTGCCCAAAACACAGCTCATGATCTGTCATCAGGATGATTGGTAAAGTGTTAAAGACCCTCCAAAATTCCCAGCTAAAACGGGCAAAGCAAAATATCACTTTGTACCACTTGCCTGGCAACTCTGTAAGGTATTTTGTTTATAAAACTTGTCTCCAAGAAAAAAGCCATCTACATCATTATTTCATAACTAACTGAAATTAATGATAATTTCACTAAAGACTCCCTTTCTGTAAACTATGTAATCTAATACTATACTAAATGACTGAAATACTGAAATGTTAGTGATAATCTCTCACCTTTACCAATACATTCTTTAACCCTTTACCTAACATGAAAAGCAGACGACACTTGCAAAAAAAATTCTTGAATAACTATTATTTTCATTTTTTGTCTCAAAAACATAGGTTATGACCCCTCATTGGAACGAGCTCGATGAGCTCGTTCCAATGAGGGGTCATAACCTATGTTTTAGAGACAAAAATGAAAATATAATGAAAATTAATTGGCGATTTTTGAGAATAGCGCTGTCCGGTTTTGGCCATTATATTAGGTAAAGGGTTAAGTTTCCACAAAATATATTTCGGGGTTATGGAAATATATGGCAAGTCTGAAAATGTTTAACCCTTTATGTAACATATTGGTAGCATCCATCCGAGTACAGTGTGGCAATCATGGACTGGTTAGTTTCCACGGGTGGGCATTATTTCCAAAAACACAATAATATCAGATTTCAAACACTAATTTTTGGAATATCAATAAAAATTTAATTAATTAATGAAGCACTGGGTACAACCTGGTGCTTCATTATTTAAAATTTTTCTGATAACAATTTTTATTACCTGGTAATTGCAAGCGTAAACATCGCTGCCCACAGGTGGATTACAACCAGTCCAAGGCAACTGAACAGTTGAAACAAAATTCATTCAATAAAACCATATTATGTGACCCCCTCAAGCTTGTTTCAATCAGGGATCACGTGACATGATTTTGTTGAAATTTTTTGAAAAATTTGAAAAAAAATAATAACAAATTTTGATATTGTGCGGAATGCTCAAGGCCTCATTAAGTAGATTTTCTGTTTCTCAGGCCATTTTTTGTAAAATTGCATGTGGGCTGCTGTTTGTTATTTTATATTTTATTTTTTGTAATTATTTCTTTGCCATCAAAAGTTCAGGGTCTTGGTTATTTTATGTCTTAGGCCTCATAATCTACAGTCCAGGACAGCATGGGTGGTTGTGTATTTCGTCCCTTGAGTGTAAGAAGGCTTTGCAATGCTTTATCAATTTTATTAACTTGGGTGAAAAATATCAGACATAAACAATTTAATTTTCATTTCTTTAAGTTTGCATTGGTTATAAAAAGAGAGCATGCGGTAGCCAAAAGGACGAAGTGAGAGGGCCTGAGAAACAGATTTTTAACATTTTTAGGCCTAACAGGTTAATGATATACTCTAAGAGGTTCATAGAAAAAGCCAGTCACACTGGGCACAAAAACAGAATTAATGTCTCACCTTCATTTTTTTAATGCCTTCCTCAGTGGAAGTTGTCCCTCTTAATTCTTTAACAAATGCAGAACCAAGATACTGAAATAAAAAAAAAATCGTATAAAAATCACCTGATTTTGACACAACACTTACCGGTAAGTTAATATCGAACCCCTCATAACACATCATCCTTTACACAAAACCCCTGAGCGACTATTACAGTTGTACCGGTAATAATAAACTAGAGCAAAGTCGAGGATGGCATATACCCCCACCTGCAATACCATGGATAGCATTACACAAATGAAACATTTATCACTGGGCGACGTGGAAGGATGACAGATAACAGACCTGTGACAGATTACAGACCATCATAAGAACTATTAATTGTCACCATTGGGTGACACAAAAAGGTACTCCCCACCTCTAATTCTGTGAAAAAAATATTTCTGCAAACTTTATATATGTTGCACATCTGCAAGACATGTGTAACCATATCCTAAAGTTTCAACTCTCTACATTACAAATTGTGGGAGATGTTGATTACACTATGAAGGTAGCCTTAATTAAACAAGTTATTCATGATTGAATTTTAGGACAGACAAAATCAAAGTCCATAAACGGCAATAACTCCTACAATATTACACTGCATATCATCTGCTTTGTACTGTGGGTAGACATCAATAGGATAGACTTACACACCAAACATGAAGTCATTCCATTGAGTACTCTGCAAGT
Source organism: Pictodentalium vernedei (assembly GCA_031216915.1). NCBI lineage: Eukaryota > Metazoa > Mollusca > Scaphopoda > Dentaliida > Dentaliidae > Pictodentalium > Pictodentalium vernedei. The sequence goes on along the minus strand of CM062289.1, from coordinate 424,862,973 downwards.
TATTCAGGAATTAATTTCAAGGGCGGACAAATTCATAAAGGGCAATGACTCTGGCAATAAAATCATTTGCAAAATGGGGTCACCAGAGGGTGAATTTGCTGATGCTATCCAATACAGTGGGCCAATTTATCCTCTTGGCACATCTTTCAGTTTTGGCATGAGAATTTCAGACTGAGGTTCACTGGGGACCTCATTTTGCAGATGACAGTCTGCTTATTTTTAGGCCTGGTTGGTACAGACGAATAAATGGATGGACGGAGGTCTCCACTAGATAGATACCCCTTTGACTTTTCGAGTCGAGGGCATAATAAACACAATGTGGTGCATTCTACACAGACCAATAAAAATTTGGCCCTAAAATTCCCCACAAATGTCATGAGGGCACATGCTGTAAAAGGTTCTTGAACAGATCCCAGATCACTCAAATTCCCCACATTAAAATTGACAAATGTCATGAGGGCACATGCTGTAAAAAGTTCTTGGACTGATCACTCCTGCCGACTTCATCACAAGAATTTCTGTCCACTAAGAGAACAGTCCTCTTTCCCTGCAAAGAGGCTTTGCAAAACGTTAGTACCCACAGATGAATCTTTCACAACCCGTCAATAATTTCCAGTTGAGTGATGGTCAAATCCTCCCCTCAAAGCGTCATCACCAAAAACATCCCTTTGCTCTGGTCAAAATTTCCCCTGTATTTGTCAAATCATTCACCATAAAAATGTCCAGTGTTATAGCCACTGACTTGGTTAAAATGGCCTCTTTGGTCAAAATGTCACGTAAAGAAAAAAAATATTAGTTTTTACCATCCTTGAATCATAGAACGTCCCTCACCTGGATGTTTTGATCAGTGTCACATTTCATTATTAAGGGCACAGCAACATTTTTTTTTGGAAACCAGCGGCCTGATTATTCTATTTCAATATTTTAAGAGGTATGTCATGTTTCAAATTTCAACACAAGCATCAGTGCTACAACATGCGGGGGCGCGGTGGCATTGCGCTAACTGGTTCTCGTCAGATCACCGAAGTTAAGTAATGTCGAACCCTCGATGGGTGACCGTCTGAGCGATCGATTCGGACTCCCACGTTGTTTCCTTGGGCAAGGCACTTCACCCTGATTGTCCACATGGGGGCATGATGATGCTGTGTACTAAGGCGTACTGCACGTCGATGGTGTTCATGTCTTCAACCAATCTAATCTGGCCTGTGCTGCAATGCGGAGTTACGATGTTGGGGAGCTGGCAGCTGCTCATCGTTGCTCGGTGGTTCTCTCCGGGTACTCCGGCTTCCTCCACCCATAAAACTTTCACCGACATGATCTGCCCTTGGCTGTTAATGTGCCGTTAAACCTTAATAAATAAATAACTACAACATGCAAAATCATAATTTTCCAAGTTTTTATGTCATTTATCAAAGTTCCCAGACACTAGAAAATTTAATTATTTTTGAGGATCCCTAAAACATAGATGAAATGCAGTAATCACCATCAAATTGGCTCAGGTGATTCGACTATTAACCCTTTACTTAACGCAGTCGATATCAAAATTTATTATTTTAAATATTTTTTAAAATTTTTTCCAAAAATTTCAACAAAACCATATCATGTGACCCCTCGTTGGAACGAGCTCGTTCCAACGAGGGGTCACATGATATGGTTTTGTTGAAATTTTTTGAAATATAATATTTTTTCAACTGCTGAATTTAAAGATCACGCGGGCGGATGCAGACGATTCATTAGATAAAGGGTTAACCCCAATAAAAACATGAGAATTCTATTTTTCCTTTTTGAGAGGAAAAAAATGTTTGATGAACAATGGAAATGCCCATGCACATTTCATAAAGTTAAAATGAATTGAACTATAACTTGAACGCAAAATTTATATCAGATATAAGACCTATAGAATAGCCAGAGTCATAGCAAGGGGATAACCCACCCACAATAATTTTTCTAGTTGGTGCATTTTTGTCTGAGCTGGAGTCTTAGATATTTAGATTCGATATTGCTAGTAATTAGGGCCCTGCAAAGCTTCAAGATTCGATTACATTTCGAATCTTAAGTTGGTATTCGGTTCGATTCAAAATTGGCTGCCTGATTCATTTTCCTCTGAACCTTTTCACTGGAATTTTGCTTGGTACCAATCGACCTAGTCATCTCACCAAACGTACAGCTGAGATAGAAACTGTACATAAATAATGTTGAAAATAAGGACAGAGTATAATTTCTGCAAAATTAACATGAAAAAGCATATGCACCCATGCTACCATCCATGCTAATTCCAGTTTCACTAGTCACTACCACTGCTGAAAACAAATTTCAAGTTCCAAAGCAATATCGACGATGAGTTCACAGTTAATAGTGGCTAGCCCTGTGCAGTGCCCAGGACAGAATTCTTGCACCCATTTCAGTTTTTTGAACAAAAATCCTTACTGGGTAATATTCCAACCACATCATAAAGGCATGCCTTCGATGAAGGCATGACTTGATGATGTAGTAAGAATATTTTATCAGTCGAGACTTCAAGACGCCTGTATTCGATTCAAGGTTCAAATTAATTTCAAATAATAGACTCGATTCGATTTGAAAATGTGATTTGTAGGGCTCTACTAGTAATCATGTACTTTCTAACGAGGCTAGATTTAATACTTTTGATTTACGTCACACACACAATTGGTCATACAAATGGAGGTCTGTAGAACACTATTAATGCTGCTGGGAGTCACGTAAGACCAATCTGGAGTAGAATATATGTTAGTTAACCCTCAAGGCCCCTAATTCCGAACATTTTCAACAACAGAACAGATGCCCCTACATGCAGTCTTTGGGTTACCTCAGATGTTACATTCTAAGTGCATTGGTAGTTATTTTCAGGAAAGTCTTGGCTGCCCAAAAAGGCAGCCAAGACTTGCCAAAAAACAGCAGCAAAGCCACAGGATGTGGAATGTCAAAGTGTAGCAAAAGTATGTATTTATTTATTTATTTATTGGGGTTTACCAACACTTTTGACAACCAGGGTCACCTAATGTCGGAGAGTTTTACAGGTGGAGGAAGTCGGGAGTACCTGCAGATAAAAACTGAAATCAGCGAACGACACTGCCAGACTCCCCAACATACTAACTCCACACAAGCAGGGTTAGCATTGGTTGAAGATGTGCACCATCGGTGTGAAGAAGGCCTTAGTACATGATGCCACCGAGCCCCTATGTGGGTAATCCAGATTAAGTGCCTTGCCCAAGGACACAACACACTTACCCCTGGTGGGGATCGAACAGTGGACCTTTAGGTTTAAACACCAATACCATAACCACTGAGCCACCGTGCTTACAGCAAAAATATGTAAAAATCTCTAGACCCTGAAGGTTTAAATAAGAAGTTGTGTTAGACTATGATATTTTATTCATCCACAAATAAATTACCAATAAGTCTTGATTTTTTTTTAACTATAATCTGATGATGACTGACTAATATTTCAACAACAACATCAAGGCATGCCTTTTATCAGTCAAGAATGGAGTCATCACAGTAGGAATAAATCAGGTTTATGCCCCACCCCCGCTCAATCAGTTATCTCTGCAATGCCCCTGGGAATATTGTGAGAATCCAATCATAACAGATCAATAGGAGGTAATTTGGATGAATTACAATGGAGGCAAGCAATCTTGGATGATCTCCATTTTTTATATCCCACACTGCTACACGACAACTTGTGAAATGTGCGAGAATTGCAGGAAAGTATAACATTTTTGATTTTCCAGACAAGCCAGAAAATAAGCAGACAGTCATCTGCAAAATGAGGTCCCCAGAGGGTGAATTTAGTGATGCTACCCTGCACAGCAGGGTAGCATCACTAAAGTTACCCTCTGTGAACCTCAATCTGAATCAGGGTCTCAAAACTAAACAGAAAGAGGTATCCAGAGGATAAACTGACCCACTGTATGGGAAAGCATCATCAAATTCACCCTCTGGGGACCTCATTCTGCAAATGTCAGACTGCTTATTTTCAGGCCTGTTTCCAGACACTGGGGAATTTCATACAATTTTCCATGATTTTAAAAACACTATGGAAACATTCTGTGCTAATAATATTTACCTGAGATGTATAGTTGACACAACCTTTGACTAACACTTCAGGCTTGTGCGGCCAGTCTTTACACTGTGTGAAGACTATATTAGGAGGCCGCACATGTAGCATCCCCAAAGTCTTCGTCGATTTCTTTTTCCGTCTCTGAAAAAAATTATTAAAACCAAACTTGAATATACAATGCCAACATTAATTTATTCTTAATGATTTATTATCACTCGAAGGTTTAATTAGAACTTTGGTCACATGCTACAGAACTGTTGCAAAAACATGCTGTCTCTGGATAAAGGCTTCTAGTGTCAATCTAAGTACTCTACCACGTCATTTGTTTCTAAACAAGCTTAGTTGTCTATATAGGCAATCAAGACTTGCTAATAAGGCCTCACAAAGTAGATCTTCTGTTTCTCAAACCATTTTTTGTAAAATTGCGCATGTGGGTTGTTTAATTTTTTTATTTTTGTAAAAATTTCTTTGCCATCAAAGGTTCATGTTCTTGGTTTGTTTTATGTTTTAGGCCTCATAATCTACAGAATAGCATGGGTGGTGGTGTATTTTGTCCCTTGAGTGAAAGAAGGCTTTGGAATGCTAAAAGCATTTCAAAGCCCTGTTCACTCAAGGGACAAATTTATCAATTTTATGAAATTGGGTAAAATATCAGACATAAACCATTTAATTTTTATATTTTTAAGTTTGCATTGGTTATATAAAGATAGCATGCAGCAGCCAAAAGGACCATGCGGGAGGCCTTGCGGAATAAATTTTGAACTTTTTTTAGGGCTAAACAACTGCAAAACCACAGGATGGGGACGGAAAAAGTGTTCCAGAAACATGTACAAGTCTCCAGCAGTCATTTTATAGTAAACCTTCCATAAGAAATATCTAAGACCTCTTAATGGAATAAGCTTAAGGATTTCTTCGTATCAGACATTTTTCATCAAATCTAGTCATGGCTGCCTCACAGCAACCATGACCAGATTTGATGAAAAGTCATCCAAATTTAACTCAAGAAATCTTTGGAGAAAATAATCCATTCAATTTACAAGGGAAAAGTTTGAATACATGTGCCTAAATTGCAATTATTTCAGTGGCAAGCAAAATCCTATCCTGGGCAGAAATAACCTCCAGCAGCATGCAAGAAGTTAATGGCACTTTCAAAGGCCAGAATCATATCATACTGATTTACAGGAAGAGAAAGCTGAAGTACATGAACAGAACCAATGACAAGCAACAAGTAACTGTCAGGTATTCCAACATACTAAGTGAGATCTTGTTTCACATCACAGTGGTTGAAGGCATGTGTAACATCAAGGTGGTGTTTGCCCAAGTATGCATTGCCTCCCCGGTCCGAAAATAAACAGTCTGACATTTGCAGAATGAGGTCCCAGGCGGGTGAATTTGATGATACTATCCCATACAGTTTGCCAATTTATCCTCTGGGTACCTCTTTCTGTTTAGTTTTGATACCCTGATTCAGATTGAGGTTCACAGAGGGTAAATTTAGTGATGCTACCCTGCTGTGCAGGGTAGCATCACTAAATTCACTCTCCACTGGAACTCATTTTTGCAGATGACAGTCTGCTTATTTTCTGGCTTGTTGCCTCCATATTCACACAGTTACAGAGAAGTTATTATTTATTTCTTTTGGTTTTAAAGACATTCCAACAGCCAGGGTCATGTCCGACAGTTTTACAGGGGGAGAAAGCAATAATACCCAGAGATAACCACCAATCAGTGACAAGTAACTGTCAGATTCTACAACTTACTAATGCGGTACAAGCAGAGTTAACATCAGTTGATGACATGTATACAATTTATGCACAATATTCATGAGCACACTGCACCAGTGTACTTCCAATTTGGATTAAGTATGTTGCCCAAGGACACAATGCAGATGTTGTGGGTCAGGATCGAACCTATGACTTTTTGAAATCCAATGCTTTAACCATTGAGCCACTGCACTCCCAGATGGAGTTAAGTGTCTTGCGTTCAAATGACCAGTCACAAGCAGGGTTTAGGAAGACAAAATAAGGCCAGACTAATATTCCTAACACTGTCATCAACTACTTCCGATGGGTAAAAGGTTTTAAACAATCTGTATTTTGACAAAGATAACTAGATGTGGCCTGTCCCAACTTGGGACCAAGAATATCCCCTTCAAAGCCATCAAAAGTTTTGAGCCGAATGGATGTGGAGGTATGTAAACTTGAACTAAGTCTGTGACATTGACTTTAAAGACAGGCATTCCAACCAACCTTATTCGTGACACACCCTCTAGTGGTGGGCAACTTTAATACCAAGTATCATTAATATCCTTCACGCCCATCAAATGTTCTGAGCTGGACACTATTTGTGTATATTTCGATACAGGTATGTGAACTTGACCTTGAAGACAGGTATTCCAACATTATTCATGACACACCTTCTGGTGGTGGGCAACATTAATACCAAGTATCATTAATATCCTTCAAGGCCATCAAAAGTTCTGAGCCGGACACAATTTGTGTATATTTGGATATGGGTATGTGAACTTGAACCAAGTCTGTGACCTTGACCTTGTAGGCAGCCATTCCAATCTTATTCACAAAACACCCTCTGGTGGTGGTCAACATTAATACCAAGTATCATTAATATCCTTCGTGGCCTTCAAAAGTTCTAAGCCGGTCACGACCTGCACAGACAGATGGATGGATGGATGGACAAACGAACAGACAGACAAAGTGATTCCTATAAACCCCCCTGAACTTCAAATATCTGTAGGCCTGTCTCCTTGAGAGCCTATCAACTGTAATCACCAAGAACAAAAAAATCTAATTGACAAAATGTCATCTTGGAAGTAAACCAGAGGCTGAAGTGAGCCTAAAATGCTCACCTGGCTCAAGTTGTCAAAAGAGATGAGTGTATCAGTAAGTGATCAGCAGCAAGAGCAATTTTTTGATTTGCTATGACATATGCAAAGGCAACTTTTTGGGCCATTTATTTCTGCTGGTCCTAGGAAAGCCTTCCAGCAAGCTCTGTTCTGTGAATTTTTGTTTTGTTTTCAACTATTGTGGTTCTCTCTATCTACCCCCCGCCCCACGCCCCACCCCCAAACCAAAAAAATTCCAGCATAAATGAAATACTTATGACCCAGTTGTATACTAAATGACAAATATGGTTCACATCTGCCCATTGAATCTGAAAATTGAAATACTGAGTGTAGCCCAAAACTTGGAAGCCCAAATTTTGACTTTCTGAGTTTATTTGAAAAAAAAGTGAATCTGCATCACTAAAGTAAGTTCCAAACAACAAATCTAAGCATTATTGCAAGTGGCTTATAGAAAGAGGATTTTAAAAGCATATTAGGCTTATGAAGCATTAACCCCCACCCTAAGCGATATAGTAATCTGGAGGGGAAAATCAGAAGAGTAAATTCCACCAGCCTGAAGATGGCAGCAGTTTCATTTGAACAAAGGAGAAAAGGTTTACTCCAAATATGGTCTCATTAGTCTGTGCCATAAATGAATGAATTTTGCCCAGTGGTTTTAAAGAATAAGAAAGATTTCAAACTAGTATTTTACTGCCACCAGTAAATTCAAGTCTGTGTGAAAATGGTTAAAGCATCAAAAATAAACAAAACAGGAAGAGAATTTATGGAGGCTTATTTTTGGGGGGTAAAATATTTTTAAAGAAATCAGAAATAGGTTTTCATTAACAGTATTACATGAAATAAAATCTTTGGAAACCACATTGAAGCCTTGTGAGGAGGGTTAAATTAAAGATATTCATACAGGAATTAAAGAAATTTTTTCCAAGAAACCTGAAAAAAACAAATATGTGCACAGCATTGAAAAAGGTTTGATCAAGGCATCAATAAAATTTTTGAAAGCCATACTGAAGTCTTGAGAGGGTTAAATTAAAGACAGCCATACAGGAATCAGATATATGTTTCCAAGAAACCAGAAAAAAACCATATATATTTTGGACAGCATTGAAAGAGTTCAACATAAAATAAAATTTTTGGAAAACAAACTGAAGTCATGAGAGGGTTAAAGATATTCATACAGAAATCAGATCAATTTTTTTCCAAGGAACCAGCAAAAAAACATGTATGTGCACAGAACTGAAAGTGTTAGATCATGGCATCAATAAAATTTTTGGAACCCACACTGCAGTCTTGAGAGGGTTAAATTAAAGATATGCATACAGGAATCAGATGTTTCCAAGAAACCAGAAAAAAACACATATGCACAGCAGAGAGAGTTCATCGTGAAATAAAATCTTTGAAAAAACACACTGAAGTCATGAAAGGGTTAAATTAAAGACATACATACAGGAATCAGATGTTTCCAGCATTGAAAGGGTGAAATAAAATCTTTGCAAAACAAACTGAAGTCGACAAAATTTTCAGATTAAAATAACAAGATAAGAATGTTTTCTAGCAGCATTGTTGATTTAGCTTAAACTGTAGGCACTCTCCAATAAATTCTAACAAAACAATCTATACTGAGAAAATATAATTTGGCTTTAGCTGAATATGAAGCATGTTTTTAGAATAAGATAACATTATTGCAGCTAATTACACATTTTATTAAAGCACAAATATCGGTTTCGAACACCGAACCAATTGATGACACAACATTTTCAATTTCTCAAGACTAATTTCTATAACATTACCTTACTGGTATGCAGCTGAAAACAATGCAGTTTAGTTAGATATTCTTTTAAATGAAGAAGTGTTGGTACAGAAAATGCTTTTTAGCACACAAGAATTCAGTACAAATTGAGCAAAAAAAAGTGGTTTAATTCCTTGTTATTTTCTGAAAGCAATCTCACAGAATCAGGAGAGTTGTCCCCCTTGCACTGGAAAAAGGAAAACATCTTTGCCATTCAAGGCAAAGAACTTTTTCAAGCAAATGAAAATTATTTGTTTATGTATTGACATTCAAGATAAATTTAAGCATCTATGGCTCAACTGCAACAACAACATAAGTTTAAAATAAAGGTTAGTCTATTGTATATACACCAATTCAAAATCAGAAGTCTTGGAGAAGTTTGATAAAGTAAAGTTTACGTCAGACAATGGTTGGAACAAAAAAGTGATCAATAAAGCTGCCCTTGAGCTTCGTAAAAAAAAGTAAACAACATCTTCTATTTTTGCTACTGCTGATGAATTACTTATGTGTGTACACTGCTGGAAAGTGCTCTCAAGTATATAGGCTTTGCAGTGATTACTAGTAATGTCTTAATTGCAAATGCCCCACAAAGTCGACCTTCCGCTTTTCAGGCCAATTTTTGTAAAACTGCAAGTGGGCGGGCGTTTTTTTTTTATTTTTTATTTCTGTAATTATTTCTTTGAAATCAAAAGTTCATGTTCTTGGTTTGTTTTATGTTTAGGCCTCATAATCTACAGAATAGCATGGGTGGTTGTGTATTTCATCCTTTGAGTGCAAGTATGCTTTCCAGTGCTAAAGCATTGCAAAGCCTTGTTGCACTCAGGGGACAAATTTATCAATTTTATTAACTTGGGTAAAATAGACATAAACTATTTAATTTTTATTTTTTCAAGTTTGCACTGGTTATAAAAAGAGAGAATGCGAAAGACAAAAGGACCATGCAGGAGGACTGAGAAACAAATATTTAACTTTTTTAGGCCTTATAATGGCAGCTAATACTTGACTAGTAATCACAGCTTGACTAGTTTGACCACTGCTTGGAAGACTTCCTCATAACTGCATGTTGGGACAACAGATGCCATAAAGTTTATAAAAGTCTGAGTTACTCCCTTATGGGCTATGCTCAATCCAGTGAGGAAACCAAAACCAATGTTTTGGAGAAAAGCATAAAATTTAACTTACTCAGGAATATGAATATAATTATATATAGGGCTGTCACGATTTTTTAATTTGGGAATCGATTAACCGTCGCAAATAATCGATAGTAATCGATTAATCGTACCTAGATGACCCTCCCTCTCCCTTTCTTTGAAGTCGTTAAAAATGAAGTTGAAGTCAGTTGAGCTACCTCAAGTAAACAACGAAGATGATCATCTGTTAGATACATTCAAAGCTTTGATGTTCTGAACTTTTGAACCGTCAGTGTAATAATCAAGACCGGTCGGCAGTTGCGAACTTCGCAACTGCCGACCGGTCTTGATTATTACACTGACGGTTCAAAAGTTCAGAACATCAAAGCTTTGAACATAACTAAAAGACAAATGCTTTTAATGGCTTCTTGAGGTTTAACGTCGACGTTCGTGACCTTTTACCTTCAGAAACAATAGTTTTTTATCCAATTTTTTTTTAATTATTAAACGTCTAAAATGGGGTAAAATTTACCGATTCTTTGACAACGAAAAATACTAAGCGATTTCGGCGTGAACGATCGACAATCGATTATTCGATTAGTCATGACAGCCCTAATTATATAGGTACCATTTTCATAAAATATTTTGAAACACAGGTTTATTATGTCCCTGCAATGACAAAAATTAATATTTCCTACATCTGATTAATTAAACTTCAAGGGGCTATTTCAGGCTTTTGCGATCTTAAAGCATGCACCCTAAACAAGCCATCATTGGTAGGTCCTGTTGACAATAAACAAATCACCTAGGCAGTAATTTCTAGTTAAGTCTTGGCTGCATTAACATGCAGCCAAGACTGGACTAGACATTACTGCTAAGCAACTGGATATATACACTTTGTAGTCCAGTGGTAATTCAGGACAATTACCCAGGCCCTTAAGGGTTAAATCTATCATTAGGAAACAGTCATCATTTCATCATTTCAGTTAGAAGCTATATGGAGGGCTGAAGAATTAAACTAGACGTGTGACTGTACCCAATGGGCCTGTCTGTATCCCCCACCCACCATGATTTTTCTAAGATGAAAAGGGGTAAAAAGGGGTGATCGAAAATATAATCACAGGAGCACTGGTTCCAATGATAATTCTAAGATGAAAAGGGACATAATTCTGGCAAAAAAAGTCTGCACAGGTTCCCATGGTAGTGAACATCCATACCAAGTTTCAAAGGAATCGACGATAAAATCAGGCCTATGCGGCTGCTATTTCAAGTCGGAACGAGGCATAATTCTGGCAAACATAATCCGAAAAGAACTATAATCACTGGGGCACAGGTTCATATTCATACCAAGTTTTGCGCAGATTGGTCCAAAAACATCTGAGAAAATCTCCGGACAAAATTATGTTTATGGATGGACAGATGGCAAGATGGATGGACAGACAGAAGGATGGACAGATGGAAGGATGAACAGACAAGATAATTCCAGTATATACCCCAAACTCATTGTGGGTGGGGGGGGGGGGGGGGGGGGAGGGGGTATTATAAACTACTCATCTGACCATACATGAGTTTATCAAATCCTGAAACTGCACATCAAAAAGAAAACCACATACCTTTCTAGTTCCCTTCTGTGATGGATCACTTTCACTGCTGTCTGTTCTATTTAGAGTTGAGGATGGAGATCTTGTATCATCTTCTTCTGAAGACCATGCTCTCATTCCTGTATAATCTTTGAATAGTGTGAGGTCCCCAAATGGGGAGTGTGAGTTGCCATGAGCCCACAACTTCCATAGCTAAAAAAATGATAAGGATAAAAAGATTATAGGACACAGAAATTGTGAGCATGCAAAACAGTATTTCTTTAAAATTAGTGAACAAAAAATTACATTTCATTAGGAGTTGTGTCCCTTGTTTCACAAGTCTTGTTTATTTTCTTTTATTTGGTATAAGAAGGCCTCATAAAGTGCATTTTCTAGTTCTCATGCCATTTTCTTGTAAAATTGCATGCAGGCGGACAAGCGGGCGAGCGGGCGTTTTTTTATTTTATTCTTTAATTTTTGTAATTATTTCTTTGCCATCAAAAGTTCATGTTCTTGGTTGTTTTATGTCTCAGCCCTCATAACCTACAGTCCAGAACAGCATGGGTGGTGATGTATTTCGTCCCTTAAGTGCAAGAAGGCTTTGCAATGCTAAAGCATTGCAAAGCATTGTTGCATTCAAGGGACAAATTTATCAATTTTATTAGCTTGGGTAAAATATCAGATATAAACAATTTAATTTTTATTTTTTGAAGTTTGCATTGGCTATAAAAAGAGAGCATGTGGTAGCCAAAAGGACCATGCGGAAGGGCCTGCCTGAGAAACAGATTTTTAACTTTTTTAGGCCTAACAGTATTGAATATCTATTCATTGGCAAACATAAGGTTGTGTGAAAACAAGAGGCCTCACGGGGCCTGAAGTGCTCATCTTGAACAGAACACAATTTAAACAGAGTCCAAGAATGAGTCTACATTAAGCAAGCCATCTCCATAGGCTACACTGTCAATCCTTGAGTCCCTCAGGAGTGACAAAAATAATGTGGGTATCATGCCTTTTCTTCAGTTGATCATAAAGTAAAATGTAGAGCTCCCCTATGAAGCCCCTTGATACAACCTATGTGGATTAATCTTAGTTATACACCTCTAGAGGGTACTGAATACAAAATTTTTTTTAATTCTTCAGCAAAATGGCCAATTCCGGCTCCCATAGAGAGCCCAAACATTAACCCAGGCTCTTGATTTGAACACAGTTGAATCTGACTTCCCTAGAGATGTTGTGTACCGAATATGAAAGCATTCTGACCATTTGATCTGAAGAAGAGAAATTGTAAAGAAATTTCTTCGAATTGCACTAAGTTCAAATTTGGGCTACCATAGCGAGCCCAAATATTAACCTACGGATCCGATTTGAACAAACTTGAATCTGACCCCCCTAGAGATGTTGTATACCAAATGTGAAAGCATTCTGATGAGTGGATCTGAAGAAGATTTTTGAAGAAATTCCCTCATTTTGTACTAAGTTAAATTTCATGTTCATGTTTCCATATGGAGCCCAAATACAATTACAATTACAATTACACTCCTTGGTAAACTCAGAAGGGCAATTATTTGTACCCCTATACTTTCTAGAATGCCAGATCTCGTAATTGTCAACTTTGAAATTGTAGTCGATTACGGGTGTCTCCGATGACTAGTCGACCTCTCAATTAATCATGTCAGGCCTGGATGCATGATTTGTACACACATACAATAAAAATATCCAAGACTTTTCTAGGAAATTTTCAGTCACTTCCCGTGACCTTCAATAACGTGAACTATCTCACTTGCTCGTGGATATCCCACTTATAAATATACCCTAGTCCAACATTACCTGCACCTAAGGCAAAAACAAAAAAAAAGCCCATGTTCTCAGGCATTTTTGCTCTGAAAAACAGATGAGGGAGGATGGCTTTTTTTCATCTTTTCAATCCCATGGATTTAACCCTGTACTCAACGAATCGGCCGTATCCTCCCGCATAATATGTAAATTCAGCATTTGGAAAAATATTATTTTTCAAAAAATTTCAACCAAACCACATCATGTGACCCCTCCTTGGAACGAGCTCATCGAGCCCGTTCCAATGAGGGGTCACATGATATGGTTTTGTTGAAATTTTTTGAAAAATTTGAAAAAATTATATTTAAAATAATAAATTTTGATATCGTCTGCGTTAGGTAAAGGGTTAAAATCATACTTTAATTCTTATATTTGTGACCCCATGTAGGCAACTGGGATAAAATGCCTTGTCCAAAGACACAACGCGAGTCGACCCAAGAGTTAAGTAGAAATAGGTTAAATATGTCATTCACCAGTGAAGGCGTCAGCATATTTCTCCATCCATTGTTAAAGAATACTCACTGTATCATCAGAAGCCTTTCTCTCATGTTTTCTCTCTCCTAATGATGCAAGAATTCTTTTTCTATGACCGATTGATGTCACATCTAAAATCTAAAATAATAAATAAAGGATTATTATTATATCAAAGTAATTTAACATGTAAACATCAATAATTCTGAATGATTTTTAAAAATACATTTATCAACCCTGACTCTGAACTGGTAATCTATTTTCTTCACCCTTAAGTCATCAGATTAATTTTGTGATAACCACTACCATATCTACTTGTACACAGATGCAGATGACCTAACCATGTTTCTACATCATTGTTGGATGCCTGTATAAAGATAAATGCAGCCAACCAGTCAAGTTCTTGGAAAGAATACACTTGGGGCAATTTTTTTAATGCAATATAAGGGAGCGCAATGGCTCAGTAGGTAGAGGTGCAGGCTGCAAGCCGAGAGGTCCTCGGTTCGAATCCCACCAGCAGCAAAAGCGTTGTGTCCTTGGGAAAGACACTTCATCTCCATTGCTCGCGTGGAGGCATGATGACGCCGTGTACTAAGGCGTACTGCACGTCGATGGTACGCATGTCGATGGTACGCAATCTAACCCTGCCTGTGCTGCAGTGCGGAGTTATGATGTTGGGGAGCTGACAGCTGCTCGTCGTTGCTCGGTGGTTCTCTCTGGGTACTCCGGCTTCCTCCACCCGTAAAACTGGCATGGTCATGATTAGCCATTGTGCATAAATATGTGTCTACCACTGAGCCACAACGCACCTGACTTATATGTTAAATACAGAGTTTACAATATATATATGCTTTTCATTTACATTTAAAGTTTAAATTTGTTGAAAGATGGCGGCAAGAATTTTTTTTCATAAATATGACCTATAGACTGTGCTCAAGATTTCCGGGCTTTGGGCACCTGTAGCCATCACAGTTGACCAATCACGACCAAAAGGGGATGTCATCATCTAGGCATTATATGGAGTCAACCTAACAAGTTACAATGAAATCCTTCCATAAATACGACCTATAGACTATGCTAATGGTCGTTGGGCTCGGGCAGCCATAAAGGCTGAATGATCGCGACCAAAAGGGGATGTTCTCATCTAGACATTATTTGGAGTCATCCTACCAAGCTACAATGAAATCCCTTCATAATTATGACCTGTGGACTGTTCTAAAGGTTTTCGGGCTTCGGGCCCCTGTAGCCGTCACAGCTGCCCAATCGTGTCCAAAAGGGGACGTTCTCATCTAGACATTATATCAAGTCAACCTACCAAGTTACAATGAAATCCCTTCATAACTATGACCTGTAGACTGAGCTAAAGGTTTTCGGGCTTTGGGCTCGGGCAGCCATCATGGTTGAATGATCGCAACCAAAGGGGACAATCTCATCTGGGCATCATCTGGAGTGACCCTACGAAGTTACAATGAAATCCCTTCATAAATATGACCTGTAGACTGTGCTCAAGGTTTTTGGGCTTTGGGCACCTGTAACAGCTGACCAATCACGCCCAAAAGGGGATGTCATCATCTAGGCATTATATGGAGTCAACCTAACAGGTTACAATGAAATCCTTCCATAAATATTACCTTTTGCCTATGCTAAAGGTTTTTGGGCTCGGGCACCCATCAAAGGCTGAATGATCATGGTCAAAATGGGATGTTCTCATCTAGACGTTATTTGGAGCCAGCCTACCAAGTTACAATGAAATCCCTTCATAAATATGACCTGTAGACTGTGCTAAAGGTTTTTGGTCTTCGGGCCCCTGTAGCCTTCACAGTTGCCCAATCACGTCCAAAAGGGGACTTTCTCATCTAGACATTATATGAAGTCAACCCACCAAGTTACAATGAAATTCCTCAATAAATATGACCTGTAGACTGTGCTAGAGGTTTTCGGGTTTTGGGCTCGGGCAGTCGTCACGGTTAGTAGGTCACGCCCAAATGGGGAAATTCTCATCTAGACATCAAAAGGAGTCATCCTACCAAGTTACAATGAAATCCCTCCATATTAAACATGACCTGCAGACTGTGCTAAAAGTTTTTGGGTTTCGGGCTTTGGCAGCCATCATGGTTGTCAGGTCATGCCCAAAAGGGAACGTTCTCATCTAGGCATTATACAGAGGCATCCTACCAAGTTACAATGAAATCCCTTCATAAATATGACCTGTAGACTGTGCTAATGGTTTTGGGCTCGGGCAGCCATACCGGTTGACCGATCGCGACCAAAAGGGGACGTTCTCATTTAGACATGACCCCAAATCTGCATATGAAATTTCGTGACGATCAGACAAGAACTGCAGGGTGTAGCCCGTGCTGAAGGAAAATGTGAACAGACTCACAGACTAACAGACTTCCGCACGCGTGATGGCAATAGCTTATCTTGACTTTGTCAAATTAAACTAAAAATCAAGAGCCTTTAGGGTTAAGAATTTTTGCTCTTCTATAGTTTCACATGAGAAAACAAGCTGTGATATGTTCATCTTTTCATATCAGCTTTTATGTTCTCAAAAACATAATAGATGGTTAAATGTGAAATCAAGCTGATCAGCCTAAGCAATATTATATTCTTACACCCAGATCACAGGCTGTAGTTTTGTCCTGCAATGAGTAATATTTAGAGTTAACTCCCCTGCATTACATTCAATGTACAACAGACAAGAATGTGACAAAATGAGAAAAGCATCATCCACATCAGATTTGTTGCTTTCATAGCAATTCAAAGTAGTGTGGGCAGCCCTGAAAAATAAGCCGTCTGACATTTTGCAGAATGAGGTGCACAGAGGGTGCATTTGATGATGCAATCCCATACAGTGGGCCAATTTATCCTCTGGGTTCACAGAGGATAAATTGGCCCACTGTATGGGATTCACAGAGGGTAAATTTAGTGATGCTACCCTGCTGTGCAGGGTAGCATCACTAAATTCTCCCTCTAGGGACATCATTTTGCAGATGACAGTCTGCTTATTTTCTGACTTGAACTGTGTGGGTGATGGCTGGCTGGATGGACAGACAGACGGATGGCCAGCCAGACAGACAGACCAGTACAGATAGATAACATTCTTGTCCTTTACATGGAGAGAACAAGTAAGGGGCAAGAAGCATTCAGAGCCAACAAGTTCTACAGGGCAGATCATAACAGAAATCAGAGAACGCTGATTGATGGTCTCCAAACTCTGAAATAAAATGAGTGAATGGATGTGGATGACTTCATACAGCAACAGATTTAAGGTCAAGGGATTATTTATTACAGTGGAACCCTGTTAACCATTTACCTAACCTGAAAAGCAGACGACAATTCTTGCAAAAATAATTCTTGAATAACTAATTTTTTTCATTTTTTGTCTCAAAAATATAGGTTATGACCCCTCGTTGGAACGAGCTTGACAAGCTTGTTCCAACGAAGGGTCATAACCTATGTTTTTGAACAAAAAATGAAAAAAATAATGAAAATGAAGTGGCGATTTTTTAGAATAGCGGTGGCCGGTTTTGGCCGTTACAATAGGTAAAGGGTTAATTGAATAGACACTTTGCCAATGAAAATTATTCAATTAACAGGAGTATTCAATTAACAGGGATTGTGTCAGTTTCCTTATTCTAGAGATAAATTTAGCATTTCTTCTATTCTATCTTGTTTGACAGAGCTTCATGAGCTCTGTCAAACAAGATATAATAGATTAAATGCCTATATTGGATGTACTGAGGCCAAATAGGTCTATAACCAAAGGAGAACTGGTGAGAGTTAGGGTAATTTCTCGACATTTTACAAGATTTTTTATTCAATTAACAGGAGTTTACTCTATAACTTATATTCAATTAACAGGTCAACTTTGTGCTAGATGTATGGCAAATGGCTCTGTGTTGTGAAATTATATTCAATTAGCCGGGATATACAATTAAGAGATATCCAATTAAGTGAACTCCACTGTATTATTTATTGGCGTTTTAAGGTCACATATTTCTGCAAAATGGCTAATCATGACCATAACAGTTTTACGGATGTAGGAAGCTGGAGTACCCGGAGAGAACCACTGAGCAACGGTGAGCAACTGTCAGCTCCCCAACATACTAAATCCACACAAGCAGGGTTAGGGTTGGTTGAAAGCAGGTGCACCATCGACGTGCAGTACGCCTTAGTACACAGTGCCACATGCCCCCACATGGGCAATAAGGGTGAAGTGTCTTGCCCAAGGACACAACACGTTGCCACAGGTGGGGTTCAAAGTGAGGACCTCTTGGTTTGCAGCCTTCACCTCTACCTTCTGAGCCACCTCGCCCCCCAGGTCAAGGGATATGAAAATGATAATGCCTATATTATATAATCTATCTGTACGAGTACTAATCTTGATATTCAAACATTATTTTAACAACATAATACTTACATTTGTCAGTTCAACTTCCCATATAAAATATGCTTTTGTCATTGTATTGAATTCCTTGGATATGAACTTCTCAATATATTCTGTTAGTCGAAGTGATGTCAACCAATCTTCAACAGATTTTGGCATATTATTTGGAGCTGCAAGAAAAACATGAACGTACTAACTTATTATTTCAAATTTCACAAAGAAAAGAAACAATTTTTATAAAATAACATGTGATTAAATTTTGTTTTCAAATTGGAATCTTAATGTTTATCAATTATCAAGCCTTTAACTGGACTGTTTAAAGTACTGAATGCATATTTGGGTTTTAACTCCATGCTGCTGGAGTATATTCCAGCCCAGGACAGAATTGCTTTTGCCACTTAGATAAGTATAATTTGGGCACATTTAATAAAAATTTTCTCTCTGTAATTGGAATGAATTTTTTTGACCACCGATTCCTTGAGTTAAATTTTGTAAGAGTTTTTCATCAAATCTAGTCATGGCTGCTGTAAAGCAGCCATGACTAGATTTGATGAAAAATATCTTGAAAATATTCTGCAGGTTAAGAGTTAATGTGCGAGTATTTACTTTGAATTTACATGATAAACTATCAGTTTCTGTTCATCAAAACATTTTCTGACAGTTAATTGAGGAATGCCTTTGACATTCTTAACAAGAGCAACGCGAAGTGTGGCATATGCCCCCACCTGCAATACCAAGAATAGCATTATGCCATCAAAAGCATGACATGTGCCTGCAGCAATCTGTACTAACTAATATAAACAAGCATGGCAAAAATTATTTCAATCCA
Source organism: Pictodentalium vernedei (assembly GCA_031216915.1). Lineage (NCBI taxonomy): Eukaryota > Metazoa > Mollusca > Scaphopoda > Dentaliida > Dentaliidae > Pictodentalium > Pictodentalium vernedei. Next base: position 424,844,010 of record CM062289.1, on the reverse strand, counting down.
ACGTATGATGACAGCTAGAAGAGCAAATATGTTGGACAGACACATTTTTCAATCATCCCCTAAGTTAAACAAGGGCAAATAACACAGTAAATGCTCATGCGAAGATATTAATTCTACTGTAGGATCTGTTCCCCCATACTGAGGAACAAGCATGGTAAAAATTATTTGAATTCAACGTATGATGACAGAGCTAGAGCAGCAAATATTATGTTAGACGGACACATTTTTCAATCATTTTTCAATTATAATCCCCTAAGTTAAACAAGGGAAAATAACTCTGTAAATGTTTACGCGAAGATGTTAATTCTGGACAAGCATTGCAAAAATTGTTTGAATTCGACAAATAATGATCATGCTAGAGCAGCAAATATGTTGGACGGACACATTTGCGATACACATGAACGTACGAACGTATGCAGCTCTCCACTGATAACCCCCCACGACCAAGTTGGGGGCATAACAAGAGGCCTCACAACCTATACATCCACTCAGGGTCATTGTTCGTAGGGGCAGCTATATACAGGACAGGATGTTACATATTCAATTATACAGACCAGACAAGGGCTGTATAACAGTATCAATGTTGTATTGTGTGTGACCATGACCGTAATGATATGACTTTGGATGAAAGTGGAAACACATCTTTAAGTCATGAGCTATAATTGTACCAAGCGTGAATAAGATATGTCAATTATACCAAGTTATGTGGACTGGACAAAAGCAAGCGAAATATGAAAGTTTTTCTAATTGTCACTTTATTCTTTTATTTATTTATTGGTGTTTAACCCCTTGATACTTTTGTACGTATTATTACATACGAGATCTTTTGTTTAATTTAATCCTTTGATACTTTTGTACGTGTTATTACATACGAAATTATATAAGCACGTTGATACTTTGTGGTCATTTGTTTTGTTATTATGTTTCGATTTTTTAAAGTTTTAACCTCAAATTCCTATTTTCTCCCGAATAGTGCTCATTAATAACCGTTGAGCCAAATGTTAAAATAGTACAAATACTAATATAATCCTGCTGTCAAGACTTCTTAACTGGTTGAGTACTAGAAGCCATTATCAGGGCTTTCAAAAAATACCAGAACAAAAGCCAACACCCTATTTGCTTATATTTCATATTCAGTCAACAACAAATAATATTTTGTTTATATAAACTTGTTTTATTACAAATTATTGGAGAGTGCCTGCTGGCACTCTCCAATAATTTGTAATAAAACAAGTTTTGAATAACAAATTCAGACCACCAAAAACAATCTAGCCCTCAATCAGACAATCACTAATGTGAAAAATTTCTTGTTATTGGTACTTTCCGACGTTTGACGTCGCATTTAGAAAAACGTTGAAGAAACTGAATTCCCAGTGACGTTCGAACGTCAGGATAATTAAAGTATCTAAGGGTTAAGGCCACATACTTATGCACAATGGTTAATCGTGACTGTGACAGTTTTACGGGTGAAGGAAGCCGGAGTACCCAGAGAGAACCACTGAGCATTGACGAGCAACTGTCAGCTCCTCAACATTCTAACTCTGTTCAAGCTCTGCTCAAGCGGGCCATCAACGTGCAGTACGCCTTAGCGCACGGCATCATCGTGCCCCCATGTAGGCAACCCGGATAAAGTTGCTTGCCCAAGGACACAACACAGGTTGTCGGGACCTCTAGCACAGAAGTCTAACAGTCTACCACTGAGCCACGGCACTCCCCAATTGTCACCATAACATAGAGTCTGTGATTTTGACCTAGAGGGGCACATACCATTTTATAATTCATGACACACTGTCTTTTGATAATACATATTGTTACAAAGTTTCATCAAAAAATGTTCAGTGGTTAAGAAGTGTTATGGTTTTAGGCCTCATAATCTACAGAATAGCATGGGTGGTGGTGTATTTCATCTCTTGAGTGCAAAAAGGTTTGGCAATGCTATAGCACTGCAAAGCCTTTTAGCACTCAAGGGACAAATTTTATTAAGTTGAGTAAAATATCCGACAAAAACAATTTAATTTTAATTTTTTCAAGTTTTCACTGGTTATGACAAGCCAAGACCAATACCGGGTCTGGACCTGCGTCGCTGCATGCAATTGAATCGGCAAACAGGAAGTGGCTGCACAGCAGATCTGAAAATTGCATACACGATACAACTGATCATTATCAGGCTTCAGATGAAATATAAAATCAATCCCTTGCATAGAAGCCGAGAAAAGTTTGATAAAAATTTCAATGTTCAGTGGGTACAGTAAAATTTCAAAGTATCGGCAAACAGGAAGTGGCTGCACGGCAGATTTGAAAATTGCTTACACGATACAACTCATCATTATGAAGCAGCAGACCAAATATAAAATCAATCCCTTGCATAGAAGGCGAGAAAAGTTTGACGAAAAATTTCAATGTTCAGTGGGTATAGTAAAATTTCAAAGTATCGGCAAACAGGAAGTGGCTGCACGGCAGATCTGAAAATTACTTACACGATACAACTCATCATTATGAAGCAGCAGACCAAATATAAAATCATTCCCTTTCATAGAAGCCAAGAAAACTTTGACGGAAAAAGTGTTTCGGACGGACTGATGGACGGACTGATGGATGGACTGACGGACAGAGTCGAGCGGTTACTAGACCTGCTCTGCCGCTGGCGACGCAGGTAAAAAGAGAGCATGCGGCAGCCAAAATGACCACGTGGAAAGGTCTTAGAAACAGATTCTTAACTTTCTTAGGCCTTCATACTACCCTACTGGTGTTTCAAAGATTATGTATAAGTCGAGACTTCATCTCTGAACATGTATCAACGAGTCCAAAAGAAGGAGGTAATGATTTATTGAACTTATAATATCCTCTCCAGGAAGTGCCTAACTAAACATTTGAACAAGGCCCTATTTTGTTGTTCGCAAATCAAAACACTGCACTGTTGTCATGAGTAATTTTACCATTCAAGAAAAATACAGTTACCGTATTTACTCTATGTATTGGGACACTCTATGATTTGGGACACACATTTTTTCCAGAAAACTATATTTTTTTTATGCTCCAAAGTTTGGGACATTGAGGAGATTTGTTTCCAGTTGGCCCGTCGCTAGTAGCAGACGACACTCATAAAAAAAATTCTTGAGTAACTAAAAATTTTCATTTTTTGCTTCCAAAACATAGCTTATGATCCCTCATTGGAACGAGCGCAATACGCTCGTTCCAATGAGGGATCATAAGCTATGTTTTGGAAGCAAAAAATAAAAATATAAAAAAAAATTGGACGGCAATTTTCGAATATAGTGGAAAAAGAATCACACACAACTTTACTCAGCATCAAATCAAGACCAGGCTGTGTTCTTTCCCCATTTTCTAAGAATTGGGACACCTGTGAAAATAAATATTTTTAACTGTCCCAATACATAGAGTAAATACAGTACATGTAAAATCAATGTCACTGTCAAGTGAGTTTCAATTTTAGTTGAGTGTAAAACAATTCATGTCCATGCGTACTTTTTATACCACAATTACTGTGCATATTCAACAGTAGGTAATGTAATTCAGACACTGGGTAACGTTTTAGATGCACCACATGTTGAATCTGGATTACATGTAAGAACATTATGTAAGAAGAAAGTTATCAGACCTCCGAAGGTGATATTTTTCTTGAATTCAAGTTTAATTGTGGTATATACAGATTATCATGTATCAGATTCGAGGTGGTGTCCAGAATGGGATCTCAACGAGCCGGCTTTGCCGGCGAGATGTGATCCCATTTTTGAACACCACCGGGAATCTGATGCAAATAACAGGACATGCATATTATCATGATAATTAATTTATCTAACAATTCTGTCACATAAACTGATTAAATCTTAAATTATTAAAAACAGTTTTGAGACATAATGTTGGGTCGATCACTGAAATGCATATGGAATGTATTCATGCGCCTGTTATGATAGCCTGTCGCATTACCAGAAACAAGTCGTCTATATGATACGGAATCAGAATGAGTCTTCTATATAATATGGAATTGGAACACATTATGTGATATATACAGTGTTTTTGTGTTTTTCAGGCCAAAATCAGTATGATTGTTAGATAAATAGGTTATCTTTAATTGCCCATAAAAGTATAATTGTTACAGACAGAGGGTAAAATAAATATACAGAACACAACTCGGGTAGAGTATAATGGACAAGACTCAACAACCCTTATAGGCAGATCACTTTCCGTGGGTGGGCAATATTTTCATGACCATAATAATATTAGATTCCAAACACTAATTATAAGAAAATTCATCAAAACTTTAATTAATGAAGTATTAGGCACAACCTGGTGCTTCACTAAAATTTTGCTGCTGAGGATATTTATTATCTGGTAAATTACTGCCCACGTGTGGATTACGACCCATCCACAGCAACTGTACTGTATTTCATGTGTGCCTTTGGCACCAGAGAAATACAAGAAAAACAGGCCTGGCATTCTTAAAAATACCGGAGGGCTAAACATCGCTGTCCTCACATGGCCCAGGGAAGCGATTAGCTCTCCTCAAGCTTACAAAAGCTAAAAGTGGCAAAATGAAATTGTACTATTAATGAATTCTACCTAGTGGGCTTTGTACATTTTATTTGGTGCTACTAACCAGGTAGTCTATGTGAGATGGCTACACTGCCCTTCCCACACCTCTGGGCCTTGATAAGGCCCGGAGGTGTGGAAGTGGCAGTGTGGCCATATTGCAGAGACCACTAACATAGCAGAGATCTGAAAACCTGTGGGTTTTAGGAATAGACTGTTGTGGTAATCATTATTTTCTAAGGCTGGGAGGGCTATTTTTCGCCCTCCTCAATTTTTTTAAGGCGAGCAGTAGGGGAGCGAATAAATCGCTCTCCTGAAAATGCCAGGCCTGGAAAAATTCTTTGATTTCTGTCTCCAGTACTCTGCCCTCATCGTGTTCTCTATTGTTATGCATAACAAATCAGTTAACCACTAGAAAAATACTTTATCTGGTACACATAAGCTCAAACTTTATTGATTCAGTGTTCAGTTCCACTTGACAATAGTCTGATGCCAATAAGAAGCTGATATATAAAATACTGTTGCAGGTTTGCATTCTAATCTAAATGATTAGTCTTACCAATTGGTTTAATTGGAGGTATTTTCTTAGCTGCATCAATTATTTTGAGTCTGTCTGATTTAGAGTCTATTCCAATTTTCTCCAAATCTTGTTCTTCCATGATATTTCCTCCCTATAAAATATAAAAGACATACAAGTTTTAACCCTTTGAAGCTGTGAGACCAGGCCTGAAAATAAGCAGTCTGACATTTGCAGAATGAGGTTCTCAGAGGGTGAATTTGATGATGCTATCCCATTCCGTGGGCCAATTTAGCCTCTGGGTACTTCTTTCTGTTTAGTTTTGAGACCCTAATTCAGATTGAGGTTCACAGAGGGTAAGTTTAGTGATGCTACCCTGCTGTGCATGGTAGCATCACTAAATTCACCCTCTGGGGGCCTCATTTTGCAAATGACAGTCTGCTTATTTTCTAGCTTGCGTGAGACCAAATTTTCGGGCTAAGGCATAATTTCGTCCCATTTTTGTCTTGTAATGAGCGGTCTATTCACGGGGCATTGATGGCTGCAGACTGCAGTTATTCTTTCAACCTCTCTGTATACTGATATTGGATTGACCCATTTCACTGTTCACTGTAAGTGCACTCATAAGGCAATGCCTTTCTAGGAAATGAGGGTTCAAAGGGTGAAATCAAGTACAGTGGAACCCTGTTAATTGAATAGTCACTTTGCCAATGAAAATTATTCAATTAACAGGAGTATTCAATTAACAGGAATTTGCCACTTTCCTGTATTCTAGAGAAAAATTTTGCATTTATTCTATTATATCTTGTTTGACAGAGCTCTATGAGCTCTGTCAAACAATATACAATAGATTAAATGCCTGTATTGGATGTACTGAGGCCAAATAAGTTTTTAACCAATGGAAAACTGAGGAGATGCAGGGTAATTTCTCGATATGTTATGAGATTTTTAATTCAATTAACAAGAATTTCCTCTATAACCTATATTCAATTAACAGGTCAGATTTGTACTGGAGGTATAGTAAATGGTTTTGTGTTAAAAATTATATTTAATTAACAGGGATATACAATTAAGAGATATCCAATTAAGTGGGCTCAACTGTACAAGATACAAGGAGGTTCATTTGTTTATTGGGGTTTAATGACACTTTCAACAGCAAGGGTCATCTTTAGTTGGACAGATTGGGGGAAGCTGGAGTACCAAAAGAGAATCACCGGAAAACGATGAATAAATGTGTCAGACTCTCCAACTTTTTAACTCGGCAAAAGTCAAGTTAGCAGCAGTTGAAGGCAAAAGCGCTATCAACCATGCAGTATGCTTTAGTACACAGTGTCACCATGTCCACAAGTGAGCAATTGGGATTAAGTGTCTTGCCCAAGGTCACAACACAGTTGTCGCTGCTCCGGGTCAAACTTTCTCAACCTTTTGATTTGAAGTCCAATGCTCTAACCACTGAGAAGTCCAATACTCTAATCACAAAGTCACCCGCTACTTATAAGGAGGTCCTAAAGTTCTAAATTAAACCAGTTTATAATGATCACATAAAAAAAAAATGAAAAAGATAATGTTCAATGTTTAGGCCTAAAAAAATAAAAAATCTGTTTCTCAGGCCCTCCCGCATGGTCCTTTTGGCTGTCGCATGCTCTCTTTTTATAACCAATTTAAACTTAAAAAAAATAAAAATTAAATGGTTTATATCTGATATTTTACCTAAGTTAAAAAAATTGATGAATTTGTTCCTTGAGTGCAAGAAGGCTTTGCAATGCTTTAGCATTGCAAAGCCTTCTTGCACTCAAGGGACGAAGTACATCACCACCCATGATATTCTGTATATTATGAGACCTAAAACTTGAACCAAGAACATGAACTTTTGATGGCAAAGAAGAAATTACTGAAATAAAAAATAAAATAAAAAACCGCTCTCCCGCATGCAATTTCACAAATAATGGCCTGAGAAACAGATCTACTTTGTGTGGCCTTATGAAAGGATTATGAAACAAGACAAGAATTGTGATAGAGAATATGTTAAGTCATGTACCCTACATGTTATGTTTTCAGCAAGAATAATTCGAGTAGTAGACTGTACTAAAGAATTGAGGCCTGGGATGATGTGGCTCTCACAGTTAACGTATGTCAACCAAAGTTACCATGTTACAGTAAAATCATTCCAAAACGAGTCATCCTACCAAGTTACAATGAAATCCCTTCATAAATATGACTTGTAGACTTTCCTAAAGGAATCTAGGTCATGTTATGGTCCGGCAGTCACGGTTCACTGATCATGACCAAAATAGGATAGTCTTATCTAGATATCATACCAAGTTATACCACCAAGTTACAATGAAGTTCGGGAATGCAGTGGCTCAGTGGTAGACTGTTGGACTTCTATGCTGGAGGTCCTGAATTCGATACCCGTCCGGGACGACCCGCGTTGTGTCCTTGGGCAAGGCACTTTATCCTGGTTGACTATATGGGGGCACGATGACGCCGTGTACTAAGGCGTACTGCACAGCAATGGTGCACATGTCTTCAACCGCTGTAGCCCTGTCTGAGTGGGAGCTTGAGCTGAGTTAGAATGTTGAGGAGCTGACAGTTGCTTGTCGATGCTTGGTGGTTCTCTCCGGGTACTCCAGCTTCCTCCAACCGTAAAACTGTCACGGTCATGATTAGCCATTGTGCATAAGTATGTGACCTTAAACACCAATAAATATAAATAAATACAATGAAGTCCCTTCATAAATGATCCCTGTAGACTGTGCTAAAGGAATCTAGGTCACGTGCCCTACAGCCGTCACAGTTGAGCAAACCTAACCACAATAGGATGTTATCATCTAGACATCATTAAAAGGAGTCATCCTGACAAGTTACAATGAAATCACTTCATAAATACGACCTGTAGACTTGCTAAAGGTTTTGGGGTTTCGAACCCGCACAACCATCAGCGTTGACTGATCGTGACCAAAATGGGATGTTCTCATCAAGACATGACCTAGAACCTGCACGTGAAATTTAGTGATGATCAGACAAGAACTACGGGGTGTAGCCTGTGCTAAAGAAAACACACTAACAGCCTTCTGCATACGTGATGGCAATAGCTTATCTTGACTTTGTCAAGTTAAGCTAAAAATCAAATCTGCTTCATAATTTTGCAAATCAAAAATATCACTACCATGACTTTATCATGCAGAGCTATTTTTCATGAGCTTCCAGAAATCAATGATTTTCCCTGATAAAATGCTTTCTTCTTGACAACACATTCTAATTAATATTATCAAATCTCAAGGTGTTACCAATATCTGAAGACAAGCCTGAAAATAAACAGACTGTCATCTGCAGAATGAGGGCCCCAGAGGGTGAATTTAGTGATGCTACCCTGCAAAGCAGGGTAGCATCACTAAATTTACCCTCTGTGAACCTCAGTTTGAATCAAGGTCTGAAGTCTAAACAGCAAGAGGTGCTCAGAGGATAAATTGGTACATTGTATGGGATAGCATCAGCAAATTCACCCTCTGGGGACCTCATTCTTCAAGACAGATTGCTTATTTTCAGGCTTGTCTGGAGATTTACGCTGACATAAAAAATGTGAAATGTCTCACAAAAAGAAAACTGAATGCTAAAGAAGGGACTATTGGGTATTAACACAATGCAGCCAGGTGTATGAAAGAGTGACATCACATGAACTTCCTGTACCCTTACTTATCAGCAGCAACTGTCTGAAAAAAGCTCTGCTAACAAGACTAAATTGGTTATGAAAAATTTGCAGGTTGAAACATTTTGATATTTTGAGCTCAGGGTATTAATTAATGATATCTACCTGATGGTGTAGCGAAATAGTCTAAAAATATCATGTTACTATCATTTTAACCCTTTACCTAACATGAAAAGCAGACGACACTTGCAGACAACATTCTTGAATAAATAATTTGTTTGATTTTTTGTCTCAAAAGCATAGGTTATGACCCCTCTTTGGAACGAGCTCGGAGAGCTCATTCCAATGAGGGGTCATAACCTATGTTTTGAGACAAAAAATGAAAAAATATAATGAAAATTAATTGGCGATTTTTGTGAATAGTGCTGGCCAGTTTTGGCCATTACGTTAGATAAAGGGTTAATCATTTGCGTAAAGTAATTACCATATCTGGACTGTGCTATACAAAAAATCTTCTTTTATTATTTATGTTTTTCAATTTTTGGCCACAAAGCATAGTTTAAGACCCCACATTGGAATTAATGAGGTGTCGTAAGCTAATGTTCTGGAGGCAAATAATGGCTCTTCAAGAAATGGACTTTTTTTTGTAACTTGGAAAAGTATTGTCATCTAGTCATGCTAGGTAGAGGGTTAACATAATAAAAACAAAATGGAGAATATTTTAAACCAGGCGTGGAGTGATTCTGTAGAATTAAGGCTTTCCCTGACCATAAAAAACATTTCCATTCTCTCGGAGAATTGTGGGTAAGCAATGGTCTACTGTGTGCTGAATTCCTCCTTTGAACTTTGTTTATATTGTGAATGATGTGTTGGTAATCCACTAATCTGTTAGCGCGATTGAGATGCAATTTTTTATACTTCCTTCACTAGAAAAAAAAAATGTTTTGATGGGTTAGATGCGGTTTAAAGTTTGTCTCCACTCATATAACTGTCCAACACTACATGATCCAAGCCTGAAAATAAGCAGACTATCATCTGCAAAATGAGGTCCCCAGAGGGTGAATTAGTGATGCTACCCTGCACAGCAGGGTAGCATCACAAAATTTACTCTCTGTTTACCTCAGTCTGAATCAAGGTCTCAAGCCAAAACCAAAAGATGTACCTAGAGGAAAAATTGGCCCACTCTATGGGATAGTATCAGCAAATTCACCCTCTGGGGACCCCATTTTGCAAATGAAAGGTTGCTTGAATTCAGGTTTGATATGATCCTGAGTGTTGGAAGTGTTGTTAAACCCCAATAAACAAACAACAAAATTTAAGATCATCCATAATTGTTTTGGATTTTCTCTCAGATACATGAGGAATAGTAGTACATTTGATTGATATCAAAAAACACATAACAGATGTCCATTGTAATTATTTCATCGTAAAATGGCTGCATGGTTATATTCTTCCTACACAGTCTTATCTTGTCAATTCCAGTTTTAAAAGGTTGAAAATTTAACAGCATAATTAGCCTATCCGTGCAGTTAAAAATGCTCCTGAAATGAATTACATGCTAATTTATGTGGCATTCTGTTAAGAGAACACAATTATTATATTTCTGCTTTGCTCTGCTCGCATCATGTCCAGTGTGTAATAGCCAAAAAATACCTCTTATATGCATTGCTTCCATCACATCCAGCACAAAATAGCTCTTTACTGGTTGAGGGCTAAATTATTTTTGGTGGTCTGGGTTTGTCATTCAAAATTTGTTTTACTTCAAACTATTGGAGAGTGCCCACAGGCACTCTCCAATAATGTGTAATAGAACAAATTTATATAAACAAAATATTATTCGCATTTTACTAAATATGAAACATGAGCAAGGAAAACATAGGCTTTTGCTCTGGTACCCTCATTTTTTTTAAAGCCCTGATAGTGGCTTCTAGCACTCAACAGGTTAAAAGGCATGATAGAAACCTTTGTTACCAACAAAAAAGCAGTTTTAAAGTACTCCACAGTTGAAGTACAAAGTTCCAATTAAATCTGAGCTGAATCGTCCAACAAAAATGATCTAAATTGTCCAAAGACATGAGCTAAATCGCCAAAAAGATGGTCAAAATTAATTGTCCAATGACCTGGGCCAAATTGCCCAAAAATGATATGGCCTGAATCGTATATGATGCCTTCAGTACATTCCTACAAGGCACTGGGCAGTGTGACTGGATACAGTCACCCTACACAAATTTTATTAAATTTACTTGAACAAAATGGACACTTACTTTTCTTGAGTCATTTTGGATGACACTTTTGACAACTAGGGTCACATAGTGTCTGACAGTTTTACATGTGGAGGAAGCCTGGGTACCTGGACAGAACCACAAAGCAGTGGTGAGCAGCTGTCAGACCACCCCAACTCCACACAAGTATGATGCTTATGTTTTCCTCACCAAACACAAAACTAGAGGTACTGTGAGCAAACTCACAAAGTGATACCCCCCGCGCCTGAAATGTATAAGTTAGATTATCTCCCCTTGGAAATGTCAGAATGGAATTATATTGCTTCATGCACATCTTCATATGGAGTTCTTCCATTGTGTAAAGCTTCATGAAAATTCTTCAAATGGTTTAGGAGGAGTTGCGCTTACAAGGATGGACAGACGGTATAAGGTAGATTATCTCCCCTTGGAAATGTCAGAATGGAATTATATTGCTTCATGCACATCTTCATATGGAGTTCTTCCATTGTGTAAAGTTTCATGAAAATTCTTCAAACGGTTTAGGAGGAGTTGCGCTTACAAGGATGGTCAGACGGACAGATTATCTCCCCTTAGAAATGTCAGAATGGAATTATATTGCTTCATGCACATTCCCATATGGAGTTCTTCCATTGTGTAAAGTTTCATGAAAATTCTTCAAACGGTTTAGGAGGAGTTGCGCTTACGATGGATGGATGGACAGACGGATGGACAGGGTGATTCCTATATACCCCCCCAAACTTTGTTTGCGGGGGGGTATAATAACCCTGAAGTTAACAGCACAGTACTTCCAGGATTTGGTACTTGGCCACTTTGATTTGATTCTGTTTTTTTTTAGAAAACTTTGTCAACTTAGATTTGTATCAGTCTGTTTTGAGTAACACATATGCTTTGCACTTTTTTCTTGCAATTTAAATGCATCAGCACCCATGCTTTTGATGCTGAAGTTTTTTCTACATAATTTACGCCGCACTTCATGAATATTGTTTACTTAAAACAAATACTTGAAAGTTTCATGCCAAGAATCTTGAAACTTGCAGGACATTATGAAATGTCACACGATAAAATCAAACGTTACAAACATTGTAAATCATCAGTTTTCCAGACTTGTGTAAAATAGTACTCAAACGATTAGTCGACTAGTCGATGTCGACTCTGGGCAAACCAGTAGTCGACTCTCAATTGTGCAGTCGACTAGTCGGAGGAGTTCAAGCTTTTAGGTAAATAGTATCCCTTCTGTGCCACTGTCAGACAGTTTGAACAGCAATATTGGGCAATCAATGTATACATCTATTGCCATCTAATAGTAGTGACAGTAGTTTGTTTTAACTGGTACTAGTAGAGTGCTGAATTATTTTGGGCTATCAGGATATGTTATTAATTTGCCTTGTTGCACTTTATGGGAGAGTGCCTATAGGCACTCTCCCATAAATCGCAACAAGGCAAATTAAATAAGACTATATAATTTCACTCTTAGAATAATTAGAAGCACATTAACAGAATAATGTTCCAGTAAGTTGCTGTATATGAATGCCCAAGTGAAGCCAAATTTGGACCTTCAGCACTCTACCAGAACACCAACACTGTTATAAGGAGACAAGTTATCACCAATGACTAGTCGAAGTCGACTTGACTTCTGGGTATTGACTAGTCGACTTTGGAATTCACTAGTCGTTTGAGCACTAATGTAAAACAATTTTTTGGGGATTGGCTTACTGCAAACACATTGCAGTGTAACTCTCGTTTTAACCCTCTGCACTCTGCACTACATGTACAGTCCCTGTAAAAGTAGTCTTCCAAATTACCCCAGTTGTTACATGTGATTACATAATGCAGTCACTGTTAATCCGGTTCAATTAGGATCTCTGTGTTTATTTATAGAGGAACTTTTTATGAGTGGGCGGAGCTAATTAATGGATTTTTTCAGCACTGGTCTGATAAAGCATTACACTTTTGATTATAACCTTTCTGACAACTTTTATTTATCAAATTTATCAAATGTTATTAAACATCTTTTTGAAATAATTTCAATATTTATCGCAGTGCTAATAAAATTGTTAAACGGTAGGTCGAATGTTAGAAAAAAATTTTCTTTACAAGTCGCAGTGCAAATATAAAAGTATATAGATATACGTAATTGTAATTCAATTTAACCAGTTTCTGATGTTGGAAATCTCAAAAGAATAAACTTCATAGGAGTAATTTATGCTTTATCTATTGTCACCAGTCAATGTTTTCATTAACTTCTGAGGCTGTTTCAGAAACAATCAGTAGCTATTGTCGGCTCTTGTTTTACATCTTTGGAAGGCTAAGTTAAGGATTATATCGGATTAGGAAATGTTATTACTACCAAATTTTATTGCTGCCACGAGAACTCAATAACTGATCACGTTAAGTGTTGTGTTATATTCAGTTATATTACAACAGCCTGGGTCTACTTTTCTCAGTGGTCCAAAGCAACAAAACTCAAGCTATACGCATCATTTTGGTCTGTCAGGAAATTTTGTTCCGCCCCATACGGCGAGGAGCAATACCTATATCGCACTTGCATAGCCCACTTGATGCTGCGTAAGATTCCCACCCCACCCAAGTTCACCAGGATTTTTTTAATAGGCCTAAGCCCACAAATAGTAGGCTTACAACAACACTGAACATTTGGGAGACAGAAACACAGACATTAAATGTTTGTGGGGTTGGCCTATGCAACTGCACCCTCTGATGGCAAGATGGTAGGCCTATAACAGTTGGCTCTCTGCCTCCATTGAATTTGTACTCAGCCCCCCCCCCCCCCCCCCCCCCCCCCCCCCCAACCAACCAACCAGTCACATGTTATCTATACCCGACTGGTCTTCCACCTTCCACTGCATTTTTTTTACCAAAACATTTTTTTTTGTGTGTGTGTGTGTGTGGGGGGGGGGGGGGGGGGGGGGGGGGGGCATAGATGAACATTCTGCACCTGTCTTTTGGGTATTCTTTTTATATTTTTGCCCCGCCAAGTTGAGTGGGAACATCGCCTTGTAAAACACGGATGCTTTGCCGCATCACTGGGGCGAGTTCGCAATGGGCCGGCTCGTTCTCTGCACACCTTGAAATCCAACATTACCCGTTGAACGCTTATTTTTTTTTATTGAGAAATATTGTATATCATCATCGGATTAAAGGGGATGTCGTCATTTGGAGTTGCATCCCACCCCCAGGTCCCACTGCCTAGTCTAACCATAGACGTCTGGAGACCTGATTAATATCACATCACCCCCAACGTCACACCTCCATCTTATATGTGCCCCCCCCCCCCACACACACACACACTTCCAAAATAAATAACACACAGATCTGTGTATTATATATTTTGGGGGTGGGGGGTGAATATAAGAATGAGGTGTTTTGCGGTAAGGGTGATTTAGATCAGGTTTCCAGACGTCTGTGGTCTAATAACTCTGGCAATTTGGCCCGTTTAGTGGGTAACGAAACTACATCGTTCTCAACCTGTTAAGTCGATGTCAGCTGTCCTTCATTCGAATACCTGGAAACGCAACCAAATTGTGTAAAGTTCTTTTTCATTGCCCGGAATATGTCTACCACTGCAGAATAAAAAAAGGTATGTATTTGAATGACTCTTTTCGAAAGGTTCTTCAACCTGTTTACAGATGAGATTTTTTATTATTTCCATTTTTGGCGTAACTTCGCTAATAATAGTCGGATCGTAAAAATTCAAGGACGAAATCGCACTGATTTTTACAGAATATAAAACGAATATTCGAAACGAAACGCATTTTTTAAATTTTTCTATGATATTAAAAATAGTATTTGCCCGACTGGTTTGGAAAAATGTGCTAATTGGTATCCAAAAATTACGGGATCAAAGAAACACCGACATCGACAAAAAGTAACGAGAAATTCTTCACAAATATTCATGCGAGATCGAAACTGCCCACAAAAGGTCATTTTATACGATATTTCGACATAAATTTTAACGATTTTATTTTTATTTGTGTAGTTTGGGAGCAAGGCGCTTTTTTCCATAATCATCAATGGCCTTTTTGCAGAGAAATGATGTTTGGAGGTCCTATTTTGGGTCGGAAGCATAACCTTGTCACAACACTAGGAAACACTTCGTGCTAATTATAACCCATCGTACGTCTTATTGAAGTCACGTGATTGGGTTTTGATACCCCACCTCATAGAGAAGTTAGTGGGGAGTCAATTGGCAGTGTTTTACAGGGAGCGTACACGTAATGGATATCAAAATGGTAAGGTGTTCAGCAGCAAATATTTCCCATAATGCAGTCTGATATTTAACCACATATCTTGTTTGACGGAGCTCAGTGAGCTCTGTCAAACAAGATATAATAAGAATGAAAGAAAGAATATCATTCCGGAGAATAATAAATATCTTTTCCTTTCAGGAAAAGCCAAAAAATCATAAAAATGTAAAACCTTCAGCCAGTATAAAATACTGAAATACTTTACCAGAAAATCTAAATCATCAAAACCATTTGCAACAAGCGTATTCTCATAATGCCCCATATCAAAACTGTCCAGCCACTGTCCAACATCCAAAATTTTTTTGTTCCCTATAAAAATAAAAACAAAAGTTATTCAAAATTGAAATTAAATTACAAAACGGGGTAGGGGAATTAAATCTTCATCAGAATGGATTTTTCCCCCAGTGACATTTTGATTCAAATGAAAGTGTCAGTGACACTGTAGCTCAACTTGACAAACTTGAACTTGGTAAGTTATAAATGAAATGGCAAAATTGAAGATCATTAGTACCAATGTTATTTGATGAAATTTCAACATAACAGCATTGTGTGTGTACAATGTCAGAGTAATCCATGCATTTTTAAATGTAAACTGTAAGACTGGCTAAAGGAAGAATGTTGATACACAAATGCAATATGTTCAGAGGTTATTGTAAATGGCAACTTTTTTCACAGAAATGAATGCTAATCAACAGTTCTTATCTAAAGGTCTTGCCTAACGAGCACACCAAGTTCAAAAACAATCCTATGATAAATGTGGCCTGTAGGCCATGTCAAAGAATGTTGATGCACAAATGCAATAAATTCAAAGATTGTTGCTAACAGCAACAGTTTTTGATGGAAATGAAAAGAAAATCAATCGTTCCTATCTATGTCGCCCTTCATAAGCATACAAAGTTTCAAAACAACCTGATAATGAATGTGCCTTCTGAGGCATGCCAAAGGAAGATGTTAATGCACAAATCCACTAAGTAGAAGGTCACTGCTTGTGGCAATGGGCTTTTTTTTTTGGGGGGGGGGGGGGGGGGTATGGAAATTCATAAATATACCCTGCAGAGCGTGCAAAAGGGATAAGTTGATGCACAAAAGCAGTAAGTTCAAAGGCTGGTTATAACGACAATAATTTTTTATGGAAATGAAAAAAATAGCTCACATCTAGAGATCACCCCGAACACACATACCAAGTTTCAAAGTGACCCGATCATAAATGTGCACTGAAGGGTGTGTTAAAGGGAAATATTGAGGTCTGACTAAACTAAGTTCAAAGGTCAGCGGCAACATTTTTTGACAGAAATGGAAGAAAATCGACAGCTCCCATATAGATGTCAACCCACACAAGCACACCAAGTTTGCAAGCGATCAAATCATAAACGTGCCCTCTGCAGGGGGTGTCAAAGGGAAATATTGATGTTTTACTACACTAAGTTTTTACTAAGTTCATCGAAGGTCATTGCCAGTGGCAACATTTTTTGACGGAAATGGAAGAAAATCGATAGCTCCAATCTAGAGGTAACCCCAAACAAGCATACAAAGTTTCAAACCCATCTGATCATAAATGTGTCCTGTAGGGCATGCCAAAGGAATATATTGATGCCTGACTAAACTAAGTTCAAAGATCGTTGCCAGCGGCAACATTTTTTTGACACACGGAAATGGAAGAAAATCGATAGCTCCCATCTAGAGGTCACCGCAAACAAGCATGCCAGGTTTCAAAGCAATCCAATCATAAATGTGCTCTGTAGGGTGTGCCAAAGGGAAATATTGAGGTCTGACTAAACTAAGTTCTAAGAACGTTGGCCGCAGCAACATTTTTTGATGGAAATGAAAGAAAATCGATAGCTCCCATCTAGAGGTCTCCCCAAACAAGCATGCCAGGTTTCAAAGCAATCCGATCATAAATGTGCCCTGTACAGTGTGCCAAAGTGAAATATTGAGGTCTGATTGAACTAAGTTCTAAGAACGTTGGCCGTGACAACATTTTTTGATGGAAATGGACGAAAATCGATAGCTTCCATCTAGAGGTCACCCCAAACAAGCATGCCAGGTTTCAAAGCAATCCGATCATAAATGTGCCCTGTAGTGAGTGCCAAAGGGAAATATTGAGGTCTGACTAAACTAAGTTCTAAGAACGTTGGCCGCGGCAACATTTTTTGACGAAAATTGAAGAAAATCGCTAGCTCCCATCTAGAGGTCATCCCAAACAAGCAGACCAAGTTTCAAAGTGATCTGATCATAAATGCGACCTGTGAGGTGTGCCAAAGGAAACTGTGGATGTATGTACGTATGTACGTACGTACGCCGACGGACGAGAAGTGATGGCAATAGCTAAAAATGCATTTCAAGCTTTATTTTTAATCTTCCAAGTTTTGTCTGACCCAAATATTGTTGAGGGGTCTATGTGTGGTTTTACTCATTTTCAAGCTTTATCAAAATTATCGATACAAACTCTACATAATGACTTGAAAAAACACAATGTACAGTATTTTTAATTCTACTAAGTTTGTGTACCATTGCCTAACAGCATAAATTTTCCTGGCACCAAGTAATTACAATCATGGTCGAATCTTTCCATACACTCACACTTGTTTTTATTCCAATGAAGTGATTGGATAAGGTGTCCACTCAGAGAAATGGAGAGAGTGTGATCAAGAAGAGAATTTTTCTAAACTACAACTGGATACTGGTTAACCTTTAGGTCACACTAAGTAGATCTTCTGTTTCTCAGGCCATTATTTGTAAAATTGCATGCGGGCGGTCAAACGTTTTTTATTTTATTTTTTATTTCTGTAATTATTTCTTTGCCATCAAAAGTCCATGTTCTTGATTTTTGTTTTAGGCCACATAATCTACAGAATAGCATGGGTGGTGGTGTATTTCGTCTCATGAGTGCAAGAAGGCTTTGCAACGCTAAAGCATTGCAAAGCCTTCTTGCACTCAAGGGACAAATTTATCAATTTATTTTAACTAGGGTAAAATATCCGACATAAACCATTTAATTTTTATTTTTTATAAGTTCACATTGGTTACAAAAAGAGAGTATATGGCAGTCAAAAGGACCTTGCAAGAGGGCCTGAGAAACAGATTTTTAATTTTTTTAAGGCTTACCTAATGAATCTATTACATCCACCTGTGTTACTTCAAGAAAACTATATCATGTGATGCTTCATTGGAACAAGCTTGTTAAGCTTGGTCCAGTGAGGAGTCACATGATGTGATTTTGTTACAATGTTTGAAAACTTTGAAAAATAAATAATAAAAATAAATTATAATAGCCTGTGCATTGGGTCAAAATATTTAATAGAAAATTTGAGTGGATTACATGCCTTTTCCATACACATCCTTATACCACAAATTTAACTGAAGTTTGAATTGTTAACTGCATATTTTCATTCACAAAAGAACCACATTTCCCTCTTGTGAGAAATCATTAAACACAATTTGATTGGTTGGAATTGTGCCATGTTTACATGTACTGCCACTGGCAACCAATGAACTTGAGTGTTTTATGTCGACTTTGAAAATGTGCGCTGTGTTCTTAATGTGATGCTAAAACAGAGCCAGTGCTGTACAACATAATGCCCAGTCAATACAGTCCCGATGCAATTCTTATTTGCACTAGACTTGACACCTCCCCACCCCCCCCCCCCCCCCCTCCCCCCCCCCCCCCCCCCTCCAAAATTTTTCAACAATTTTGTGTGTGTCTCAAAAATGATTTTTTGGACAATATAAAAGTCAGAAATCCAGTCTATCCAATCATACCAGACGTGTTAACGCTCCCGGAATACCCGGGAAAATCCCGAAATTTCAGTATATTTCTCGGACGGGAATCCGTTTTGGACCAGAAATCCTGGAAAACAACAGTCGAATATTTCTTTCCTGTTGTAACTTAAGTAAAATGTTCTGACTCAGATCACATGCATTTCAAACTCTGGTAAAAACTCATGAAGCAGTAAAATATGGATTTAAGTTAAATTTATTTTGAAAAGGGTATTTTATGGTATATAGTTCAACTGTGTTCATGTTTATTTCTGGGGTTTTTTTTGGCCAAAAACAGCCAGAATATTAACCAGAATAAGCCTATCACAGCCTAAAAAGTCAATTTGTTCATATAGATTTGCCTTGTAACAATTTACTGAAAAGGCACCCTCCAGAAAATTGTTACAAAGTATAACTGTGTGAATCACCAGAACTTAACAACCAAATTAATCTTGCACTTTACCTCACACTTTCGCCAGTGAGGATGATGTTCTTTCAGCCTGTTTTACTTGTGCAGACAGAATAAAAACTATGTTCTTTCAGCCTGTTTTACTTGTGCAGGCAGAATAAAAACTACTTGAACAGAAACATCAAATAGTAGGATTTGACTGTCAGACATTCCAATTTATTAACAAGCCAAGACCAATACCGGGTCTGGACCTGCGTCGGTGCATGCAATTGATCTGGAAATTAGACACACGATACAACTCATCATTATGAAGCAGCAGACCAAATATAAAATCATTCCCTTTCATAGAAGCCAAGAAAACTTTGACGGAAGAAGTGTTTTGGACGGACAGACGGACTGACGGACAGACTGACAGAAAGACGGAGTCGAGCGGTTACTAGACTTGCTCTGCTGCTGGCGATGCAGGTAACAAATGCAGGCCCACCAAATCCGATCACCCAGGTTAAGGAGAGATTGCTCAACTTCCCGATTGCGAGATCTATTTTTTACTTTCACAACAATTTTTGAAGTAAATGATCTGTGGTGAGAAAAACTATTTTTATCAAAGAATTATGAGTATGGTGGATAAAGTAGTGTGTGAATTATTAGGGGAGAGGCCTAATACATTTATTATTTATACTTTGAAATTAATTCCTTACTTCAGTTACACAATTAATCCATATACTATAATATTATTGGTATTTAAGGTACTGATGGTGTAAGTCTTGTTTCAGGTACTCCTAGGCTTCTTGCACAGGTGTTTCTAGCACAGGTTTTCGAGGGACAAGGCTAAAGAGTCTTACAGACATTTCAGTGATATATTCTGATTTATTTGGTTTACTATTCCATGTAAACCTAAACTATGGTTTAAGCCTTTATCTAACATAGCGGCCAAAAACGGCCAGAAAATTAACCAGAATAAGCCTAACACACCTTAACCCTTTACCCAACACAGAGAATATCAAAATTTATTATTTTAACTGCTATTTTAAAAAAAAATTTCAACAAATTTCAACAAAACCATATCATGTGACCCCTCATTGGAACGAGCTCATCGAGATCGTTCCAATGAGGGGTCACATGGTATGGTTTTGTTGAAAAAATTTTTTTTTTAAATTTATTTTTTTCAACTGCTCGATTCGTGAGGTAAAGGGTTAAAACATCTTCAAACTTTCTCAGGAACCTGGTTCTCATGATATCCATATTTGTGTGGTTTTATCGAAAAATTGTATAATTTGTTTTCGAAAAATGTAAAATTTCATTTATTTTTAAAAAATACAGTTACATAATTTATTTATTTATTTATTGTGTTTAAGGTCACATACTTATGCAAGATTGCTAATCGTGACCGTGACAGTTTTACGGGTGGAGGAAGCCAGAGTACCTGGAGAGAACCACCGAGCATCGACGAGCAACTGTCAGCTCCTCAACATTCTAACTCTGTTCAAGCTCGGCTCAAGCAGGGTTACAGCGGTTGAAGACAGGTTCACCATCGACGTGCAGTACGCCTTAGTTCACGGCGTCATCGTGCCCCCATGTAGGCACCCGGGATACAGTGCCTTGCCCAAGGACACAACGCGGGTCGTCCCGGACGGGGATTGAAATCGGGACCTCTAACATAGAAATACAACAGTCTACCACTGAGCCACCCTGCTCCCTACTGTTACATATAAGGGATAAAGCTAAAATCTTCAATGGCAATTTTCAGACAGGTGATTTTATAGGGAGGTGGGGAGCCTACCATGCTCTTCACACTGACAACTTTGGGCCTGTAAAAAAAATACATTCTAAAATCGTACCTTTGAAAGTTTTAGTAAAATCACTTTGTAGATCACGAACAAACACTGATTCTCGTACCACCTTTCCACCGAAAGATTGCATTATAGCATCGATCTACAACATGCAGGAAGAAATCACATACAACAGAATGAAGAACAGAGATATTCATGCTCATGCATTACTCTAAAAGGAATAGTTGACAAGACATGAATGTAACAAACCAATTTATTCAATGGTCAACCGACTGAATTTATTAATATATTATATTATCTGTAAGACACTGTAAAATTCAACCTTCCTGGTATCAAGTCAAAGAACACAAAATATATGAGATCAGCTGGCCGATACGAAATAAGAAATCAAAGGAGAAAAAAAGTTACTTCAACATTTAACCCTTAAAGGCCTCTTTCCGACTTTCACAACCTCAGAACAGATGCCCATCATATACCATCATGAGTATTACATAGGCAGTGGTTTCTAGTCAAGTTTTGGCTGCCTGTTCAGGCAGCCAAGACTTGAGTAGAAGTCACTGTTAAGCCACTAGACAAGTACTGGCTGTGGTCAGGTGTGAATTCAGGACAACAGACCCAGACCTAAAGGGCCTGGTGATTTTTAGACATTTTCGCTATACGTTGAAAATCTACCTCCTCTGACAGTGCAGTTGCTTCTAGTCAAGTCTTGGCTGCCTACAAAGGCAGCAAAGATTCGCCTAGAAACCAGTGACAAGGTACTCAGAAAACAAGTTTTGAATTTACCCAAACAGTGCATGTTGGGACACCTGTTCCTTTGCATTAAAAAGTTAAAAAGTCGGAATTAGGCCATTAGAGGGTCTTTGACCACATTTTACTGTATCAGAACAGTTGCCCCAACATGCTGCCCCTGGGTAAACTCATACGTTACATTAGCAGTTGTTTTTTCAACAAGTTAACGGACATCAATTCATTAACCAACATGAATAGAAGACCTATACAAAATTATATACCAAATTTAACAAGGACATGTACAGGCAGGCTGTGGTCAGGTGTGAATTCTGGACAATTGTCTAGGCCCTTAACTGGTAGAGTGCTGGAAGCCCATATTTGGGCTTTACTCTGACGTGCAGGGACCGTAATGTAAAGGCCTCATATTCAGTGGATATGCTTCATATTATCATTGAAGTGAAATTATTTAGTCTGTATAGATTTGCCTTGTTACAATTTATGGGAGAGTGCCAAAAGGCACTCTCCCATAAATTGTAACAAGGCAAAGACATGTGAACAAATTTTGATGGTCAAAAATAATTCAGCACTCTACCAGTTAAGGGTTAAAGTAACCTTTTTCTCCTTTGACATCTAATTTTTCTGGAAAAACCGCTGGAGAAAAAAATAAAGTATTTTTCAAACTTTGTGTGGTGCAAATTTATAATTATGATAGGTAATAGTTTAATCCAGATATAAAATTGTTATTCGGTTACCAGAGCAGTCTCACTTTTTTGAAAGGTGTAAAAGACCTTATTTGATTCATGATTCACACAGATTTCGTAACTTATCATTGTTGGTTATGTTAAACCAGTTTATAATAATTCAGCTGTTGAATATTTGAGTAAATTGGGTATAATATTCTATGAAAAAAGAGTCATCTGAAGTCACGGAAGAAATCTATGCAAAAACAATAAGTACGTCTGTAGAAATAAAAATTGTATGTATAAATTAATATTTACCATGCTAAATGCATTTCTACTATTGCTTTTTAACACAAAAATAACACAGGCTATGAAAAGTGTGGGCCACTGCCCCTGACCCATAGGCATGTTCGAAGTAGCCTTGAAGTTATTGCAAATGGGGAAGTTCTCATCTAGACATCATACATCATACAGAGTCATCCTACCAAGTTACAATGAAATCCTTCCATATTAAATATGACCTGTAGACTGTGCTAAAAGTTTTTCGGTTTCGGGCTTGTGCAGCCATCACAGTTGACAGATCATGACCAAAAAGGGATGTTCTCATCTAGACATTATACAGAGGCATCCTACCAAGTTACAATGAAATCCCTTCATAAATACGACCTGTAGACTGTGCTAATGGTTTTTGGGTTTTGGGCTTCGGCAGCCATCAGGGTTGACCGATCACGACCAAAATGGGACGTCCTCATCTAGACATTATACTGAGTCATCCTACCAAGTAACAATGAAATCCCTTCCTAAATATGACCTGTAGTTTGTGCTAAAGGTTTTTGGGTTTTGGGCTTCGGCAGCCATCATGGTTGAATGATCGCGACCAAAAGGGGACATTCTCGTTTAGACATTATCTGGAGTCAACCAACCAAGTCACAATGAAATCCCTTCATAAATATGACCTGTACACTGTGCTAAAGGTTTTCAGGCTCCAGGCCCCTGCAGCCATCACAGTTGACCAATCGTGACCAAAAGGGGACATTCCCATCTAGACATTACATGGAGTCATTTTACCAAGTTACAATGAAATCCCTCCATAAATACAACCTGTAGACTGTGCTAAAGGTTTTAGGCTTTTGGGCTCGAGCAGTCGTCACGGTTCACAGATCACAACCAAATGGGGAAGTTATCCTCTAGACATCATATGGAGTCATCCTACCAAGTTACAATGAAATCCCTCCATATTAAATATGACCTGCAGACTGTGCTAAAAGTTTTTGGCTTTCGGGCTTCGGCAGCCATCACGGTGGACAGATCATGACCAAAAGGGGACGTTCTCATCTAGATATTATACAGAGTCGTCTAACCAAGGTACCATGAAATCCCATCATAAAGATGATCTGTAGACTGTGCTAAAGGTTTTTGGGTTTTGGGCTCAGACAGCCATCACAGTTGACTGACCTTGACCAAAAGGGGACCTTCTCATCTAGACATGACCTCAAACCTGCATATGACATTTTGTGATGATCGGACAAGAACTACAGGGTGTAGCTTGTACTAAAGGAAAATGTGAACAGATTCACAGACTTCTGAACGAGTGATGACAATAGCTTATCTTGACTTTTTCAAGTTAAGCTAAAAATAATTGGACAAAACCTGTTACTTGTGACTATCATTTCCCCCATGATGGTCCATCTGCATATCAAAGATCATTCAAATCCCACACGCACTGACCGAGATACAGAAGTCTAAAGTTGTTATGGATGGACGGACGAACAGACAGACCCCATTGCTAGATCCCCCACAAACTTTGTTTTGGCAGGGAATAATTAATTTTTATTTTTTCAAGTTTGCATTGGTATTAAAAAAGAGAGCATGCAGGAACTTCCATAAACATGCGGGCGGTGGGGGGGGGGGGGGGGGGGGGGGTATCTAAGAAAGAGATTTTTAACTTTTTACAATAATATGGAGAAAATGTTTAGCTTAAAATTCTGATACTTTGTCATCGATGCACAGAGAGTAAAAGACATATTAACCCTCTCAACCCTAGTGGTATCTTCCATGTCAGTTCATATGCAGCAATTAGAAGAGTCCATATTCATTATCTGGGGGTAGACCAATAAATATTTTCAAAGTGCAGCCTTAAAAATATTGATTGGTCTACCCCCAAATAATGAATATGGACTTAGCAGGCATCCTACTTAATAAAAGTATGACATACCATGTCCCGGGGCCAGTAAAGCAGCCTTTGGTGTTCGAAGGTTTAAAAAGAGGAAACATCTTTGGCAGGGCTTGCCTTGAGTTGGGGCTGATCAGCCCAGGCCCCGAGATCAGCCCCGAGGAGCACTTGCCGGGGGCTTTTTTTCAAGCCCCGACATTTTCCACAAAAAAGCACTAACAATAATGGACAAACTGGAAAATCAGCCCCGAAAAGGCCCCGACCTCAATATGTGGGGGACTTTTTTTAGGCCCCGACCATTTTACTCAAGGCGAGCTCTGCTTTGGATAAAAAATAATTTATGCATCCCCCAACTTCTCTTGAAAAATTTAATTAAAAATCCTGTCTGCTCTCAACGTGCAGCTGTAACAGTAGTCACCATGGACTGGTCGTAATCCACACATGGGCAGTGATGTCCACGTATGCATTGACCAGGTACTAAAAATCATCATCAGGAAAATTGTAATTAATGAAACACCTGGTTGTACCCGGTGCTTCATGAATTAAATTTTTAATGATTATTCTTGTAATTAGTGTTTGGATTCTAATATTATTGCGTCCGTGGAATTTATATTTATTTATTTATTGGTGTGTAAGGTCACATACTTATGCCAAAATGGCTAATCATGACCGTGACAGTTTTACGGGTGGAGGAACCCGGAATACCCAGAGAGAGCCACCGAGAAACGACCAGCAGTTGCCAGCTCCCCAACATCGTAACTGCGCACTGCAGCACAGGCAGGGTTAGACTGGTTGAAGACATGCACACCATCGACGTGTAGTTTGCCTTAGTACACAGCGTCATCGTACTCAGGTACTCAGGCTTCCTCCACCCATAAAAGTGGACAATCAGGGTTAAGTGCCTTGCCCAAGGACACAATGCGGGAGTCCAAATCGATCACTCAGACGGTCACCCATCCGAGGACTAACCGGGCTCGACGTAGCTTAACTTTGGTGATCTGAGGAGAAACAGTTACCGTGACGCCACCGTGCCCCCTTGCGTTCGTGGAAATATTGCCCACTTGTGGAAGGTGACCAGTCCATGATAGCCGTCATGTAGTTAATCAAAATTCCATTCAACAGTTGACTCATTCTACTGCTGTACAAAGATACTCCCCTCCCAACCCCACACTACCAGTTATCTATCCCTGCAACCTAGTCATTCTACTGCTGTACAAAGATACTCCCCTCCCAACCCCACACTACCAATTATCTATCCCAACAACCTAGCCATTCTACTGCTGTACAAAGATACTCCTCTCCCAACCCCACACTACAAGTTATCTATCCCTACAACCTGGTCATCTTCCTCCAAACATTTTTTTCTCTTTTTCTTTTATTATCGTATTTGTTACAAGAAATATTGTTAACTAATGCAAAAAGCATTGTACTTATTTTGCAACAATTGAGATAAGATTTCCAAGTCCCAATATGTTTTCCCCCATTTACCATCAACACATAAAGGCCATATCCTGCCAGCATTACCCCCAAAAATCACCATTCAAATTTCAATATTTCAAAGCAAAATTTCGCCTCCAAAATATAGGATATGATCCCACAATGGAAAGGCCAATTTATTCTCTGGGTACCTCTTTCTGTTTAGTTTTGAGACCCTGATTCAGACTGAGGTTCACAGAGGGTACATTTAGTGATGCTACCTTGCTATGCAGGGTAGCATCACTAAATTCACCCTCTGTGGACCTCATTTTGCAGATGACAGTCTGCTTATTTTTCTGGCTTGTGTATGTGTTCCAAAAAGTGGGTTCTAAATCATGATGTTGAAGGTAAAATTAAATTTTTTTTTAATTATTCAAGAGAAGAATTTGCAGGCATCACCTGTTTATCAGGTCAAATGAAGACTTCAATGAGAAATGTTAGAACACAAAAAATTTTTTGAGGGTTAAGCATCTACAATTTTCAAATCAATTCCAATCTATTGTTTAACTGCAAATTTGTGATGGAGTGGTGGGTTTGAGGTGCTCTCAAAGTTATATCTTTCCTCCAACCCACAATATGATCTATGATATCACAATCGACTTAAAACAGGATGAAAAAAATAAAAATAGTACAAATTAATACCTCTATACTTCTTAATTCTAACCACTTTCTTAGAAGCAGATCTGAGGTATTATATCTGTTTGATAACACATGATGGAAGATGCCAGGGGGCAGGATATCATTAAATAACCACTAAACGGCAAATCTAAGAATGCAGTCAACTTAAATTGACAGAACTTTATTGATGTTTAAACAAAATTTGAAGTGTTTATTTCAGGAACTTTTTGAGCCTTTTGTATGTTTAATGATACAGTTGTGGAGGGTGGGAGGAGGAGATCCAGATCAGAATAGTTAGAGAAGAAGAGGAGGGGGATATACTGAGCTAAATGAATCTCTCCCACTATTTGTATAAGCATTAGTGAATCAATGTGCAACTCATAATAGCTAGAAATGCAAATACTATACCACTGCATAAATAAGTGGTAAATTTTAAAATTATAACAATGTTACAATTACATGTACGTTTCATTTTTGTAAAATACCTAACAAAAAGGAAGAAGTTTTCTAAATAATTCTATTCGAGGGGAACTACACAAATTAAGGATGGAGGCTGCAAGATGCATGGGTACATTCAGGGTACAAATACAAATTAATAATTTAGGTATGGGGATAGCAAGATGCACAGGTTGGGAAGACGAAAGTTGTCATCCCAAGAAGACAAATTGATAAAATATCCCAACAAGACGGAATTTTGTTTTCTCATCAAATATGGGGGAGCTTTACTTTAACTAGAAGCACTGTCACAGTGCCGAAGCTGCGACGATTCGTGCAATGCCAATGATGTTTTAAAACTTGTTGGTGACAAAAAAAAACTTGTTGGCGACAAGTCCATAAATGTGACAAAAAACAGACAGACAGACAGACAGACAGACAGACAGACAGACAGACAGACAGACAGACAGACAGACAGACAGACAGACAGACAGACAGACAGACAGACAGACAGACAGACAGACAGACAGACAGACAGACAGACAGACAGACAGACAGACAGACAGACAGACAGACAGACAGACAGACAGACAGACAGACAGACAGACAGACAGACAGACAGACAGACAGACAGACAGACAGACAGACAGACAGACAGACAGACAGACAGACAGACAGACAGACAGACAGACAGACAGACAGACAGACAGACAGACAGACAGACAGACAGACAGACAGACAGACAGACAGACAGACAGACAGACAGACAGACAGACAGACAGACAGACAGACAGACAGACAGACAGACAGACAGACAGACAGACAGACAGACAGACAGACAGACAGACAGACAGACAGACAGACAGACAGACAGACAGACAGACAGACAGACAGACAGACAGACATTGCCACAAATAGAGCTGCTCGCAGCTAAAAAAAAAGAATATGTACGTTACAATGTATGCTATTTGAGGTACTTTAGGGGGTTTATTTTATGCATGTGTTTGAGAGTTTTGCTGAAAAGAAAAAGATACAAAAAAAACTGGAGCAAACAGCATCTTGTAGCAAAGTGTGGCGCCTCTGTTAACTGGTAGAGTACAAGTTTTTTTTGGTTAACAAATTTTTGTTCACATATTATTGCCTTGTTACAATTAATGGGAGAGTGCCCATAGGCACTCTCCCAATAATTGTAACAGGGCAAATCCACCAGGACTTAATAATATGACATCAAAAATTAATTGAAGGACATCCACAGGATATGAAGCCTGGTACTGACACTTCAGGATAAAGCCCCAAAATGGGCTTCCAGTACTCAATCAGGTAATTGAAATCTCTTTGTCCAACAGTAAGCCGTGTTAGCAGTTTATGATGGAAAACTTCAAAATAAATATATATATAGTAATTTTAATTAAATTTGTCTTGGGATTTGTCTTGTTGGGATGACCATTTTCGGCATTCGTCTTGTTGGGAATAAACCAGACGAAACTGTTACAATGGCACTACTGAACGAAATATAGTTGGTTTTAACTACAAGCATTGGTCTATAGGTATAGAAGTCAACTGCATATTTTATCATATTATTTACCGAAATAAAGCCATGCATATACGGTAACAAATTTTCTAATGAATCCATTTTGAAGATTAGAATTCACTTAAAGTTTGTTTAAATTTATGAATGTTCATATAATATACATCAGTATGTCACGTTTTTTTTTGGGGGGGGGGGGGGTGGAAAGTGGGGGGGATGGGAGTGTTAATGACACTCTTGATAGTCAGGGTCGTGCCAGACAGTTTTATGGGTGGTCAAGTACCCAGAGGTAACCACCGAGAAGCAGTGAGTAACTGTCAGATTCCCCAATGTACTATCTCTGCACAAGCAGGGTTAGCATTGGTTAAAGACGAGTGCACCAGTGACGTGGAGTAGGCCTCAGTACACAGTGCTACCATATCCCCACATGGGCAATCAGGATTATGTGACTTGCCCGAGGAGACAACACAGTTACCCTTGGTGGTGATCGAACGGTGGAGCTTTTGGTGTGAAGTCCAATCCCATAACCAGAGAGCCACAGCAGTCCCTGTCGGTTGGTTATGAACTCAGTTCTCCATCAATAAGAGTGTGAGCAAACCATGTCCATTTATAATTCAATAAGAGGCTACCCTGTTTCAGAGACTACCTCAACAGTTTCAGAAAGTACATTTAACTGGTAGAGTGCTGGAAGCCCATATTAGGGCTTTATTCTGAAGTAACAGTACCACAGCTTGAAGGCTCACATTCAGTGGATGTGTTTTGTATTATCTTTGAAATGATATTATTTAGTCAGTGAGGGTTTGCCTTGTTACAATTTATGGGAGAGTGCCCATAGGCACTCTCCCATAAATTGTAACAAGGTAAAGACCTGTGTTGAAGTTGTGATGGCCAAAATAATTTAGCACTCTACCAGTTAACCCTTTACCTAACATGAAAAGCAGACGACACTTGCAAAAATAATTCTTGAATGACTTATTTTTTTCATTTTTTGTCTCAAAAACATAGGTTATGACCCCTCATTGGAACGAGCTCGATGAGCTCGTTCCAAAGAGGGGTCATAACCTATGTTTTTGAGACAAAAAATGAAAAAATAAAGAAAAATTAATTGGTGATTTTTGAGAATAGCGCTGGCCGGTTTTGGCCGTTACGTTGGATAAAGGGTTAATAACACTTTTGTGATTAAATTCAAGACATTTTCCAAGATATTTTGAGACCAGTATTCAAAAACTTGTAGGGATTCCAAAAAAAAATCAATAATGTTTTCAAATTTGATACTCATTTATTTCACCCTCTGCCCAATTTAATGGCCAATCCGGTCATCACTATTCACAAAATTCATCATTCAAACAGATTCAAATATTATTATACCATCGCACAACAAAATTAAAATTTGTCATTTCAAATATTTAAAAAAATTTCACAAAATTTCATCAGAACCATATCATATGGCCTCTTGTTCCAACAAGAGGTCACATTAATATCGTTTTGTTACAATTTTGTTGCCATTTTCTCAAAAATAATTATTTTTCAACTGCACAATTATTAGTTATTCAAGAATTTTATTTGCAAGTGCCGTCTGCTTTTCATGTTAGGTTAAGACAAAAAATAAAACATGAATGGTGATTCTTATGAATATCAATATTGAGAGTTAAAACCTCTGACTGATCAGATTGAATCCTTAGTACAAACTTGAACCTTCTTCTGGAAAGTGAGAGGAGAGGTTAAAAACCAAAGGGCCAAGATTGGGGTAAATCAAAATTCATTACAAGACTCAATCATTGGGAGAGTCCTTTAAGACCATCTAACAATCCTGCCATTTTTTGACAATGCTACAGCCGCAACTAAAACATCCCCCAACAAAATATAATGACTGGCAGCAAGGGTTTAATCCCTGGAACAGGAATTCCTGGGTTCCCAGTTCTGAAACCAGTCATGATACCTGGGAAATCTAGATCACAGAAGCAGGAATCACGCATAGCACGTTTGCGTGTTGAACAGAAGTTTTCTAAATTGAAAAACTGCTCCAATGTAACTTTGTAATATTTCGTCAGCCCTTCCATGCCTGAACTTTTTACAATCATGCCTCCTGAAGAACCTTTTTCACCAAATCACTGAAGCTCTTGATCAGTTGCGGAGGACTCCTCTCTTCAACAGCAAGACCTTCACTCGGTTCAAAGTTCACACACAACAACTCCTTCTTCACTGCCGTCAGGAGACTGGTGGCTGCAGTGAAGAGAAAGTTGAAGCCAGGAGGTAGTGGTGATAAAACTAGCGATTCTTAAAATGAAGATGAGTTGGGAGCAGGTTTGGGTTTTCACACCTCTATTAGAAAAAGAACTTTTCCATATGGAGATGGCAGATTGCCAATAAAATACGTTCATTTTCACGAAAATAAATGTGTCTTGTTACTCTCATAAATTTACATGATATTATCCGGGACATTTCCAGGTTCCCGGTTCTGGGTGTAATTTCATTCTCGTTCCCATTACTATAGAAAACCAGGACTATTTTAACCCTCTGCACTCTGATGTCAAAAATACCAATATTTCCGACAGCAAATTTTTCCTATAATGCACCTAGGAATTTAACCAATTCAGTCTTGTTTGACAGAGCTCAATGAGCTCTGTCAAACAAGACTGAATTGGTTAAATTATGAAGTGCATTATGGGAAATATTTGTAACTTAAAATTTTGATATTTAGACATCAGAGTGCAGAGGGTTCAACCCTACTCCCAAGGCCTTGAAAACATATCTGTGAATAGAAAGAAATTGAAAAAACTTTCAATAATTTCTCAAGAAGCGATGGTTACCCTGTAAAATTCTAAAAGTAGAATTCTATGTACATCTGCTACTGTTACTAATATAACAATTAACTACATACACAACTCATCATACAAAATAACTCTTCTACAACAAAAGATAATAACATGCTTTTTACAATAAGAATTTCAAACTCAGAAATACATAAGTGGAGTGAGAGAAAGAGTCAACCATAGAGCTTTTAGTTCAAAGAAAATGATGGAGACATTTTATAATCTATGACTGTTTCGATTGAATAAGTCTACAAGGAGCCGAATGTGTCTGCAAGTCGATGACGTCTGCAAATGGGGAGCCAGCAGTGTCTGCAGGCAGATCTGAGGATGATTGCATCTGCAAAATATGAGCTGATTGTGTTCAGAAAAAGAAATCGGGTGAGGAATATTGCCTGTAGGATATGCTAATGGAATTGTTAACAATTTAGGCCACACAAAGTAGATCTTCTGTTTCTCAGGCCATTATTTGTGAAATTGCATGCAGTCGAGTGTTTTTTCATTTTATTTTTTATTTCAGTAATTACTTCTTAGCCATCAAAAGTTCATGTTCTTTGTTCAAGTTTTAGGCCTCATAATCTACAGAATAGCATGGGTGGTGGTGTATTTCATCCCTTGAGTACAAGAAGGCTTTGCAATGCTAAAGCATTGCAAAGCCTTCTTGCACTCAAGAGACAAATTCATCAATTTTTTTAACTTGGGTAAAATATCGGACATAAACCATTTAATTTTAATTTATTTAAAGTTTAAATTGGTTATAAAAAGAGAGCATGCGGCAGCCAAAAGGACCATGTGGGAGGGCCTGAGAAACAGATTTTTTATTTTTTTAGGCCTTATATGCCAAACCCAAGATGGCTGTGGGCGACTATATTTTTCAATTAAATTCAGAAAAATTTGAAAGCTCCCATCTAGACATCACTCCAAAGCTAGATATAAAATTTGAAGAAGTTCGGGTGAGAAGTGCGGCCTGTAGGGTGAGCTAATGGAATTGTTGACAATTTATTTGCCAAATCCAAGATGTCCATTGGTGGAAATTTTTTTCAATGAAATTAAGGAAAATTCGACAGCTCCCATCTAGACATTACACAAAAGCCATGCATGAAATTTGAAACTGATTGGGTGAGAGATGAGATGAGTAGAGTGTGCTAACGGAATTGTGGATGGACAGAGGGATACTTGTACAGGCAGATTTTTGGATGGACGGCAAATTGCAATGCATCCCAATAGCTCATATCTGACTTTGTTATGTTGAGCTAAAAATGAATCAAACGTGAAATAATTCACTTGAAAAATAATATTCATTACTAAATTATGACAAGATGGACGTATGGACGGATGACAAATCACAACCCATCCAGGGACCGACCTGGGCATGCGCCAGTGCGTATTTGGTTCTGAAACATCAGGACCTGGCTCTTAAATCTCAGAAATAGGCTTCTCAGTTGGCGCGTAACTTCTCAGATCATATTTTGATATTCTTTCGATGGATAATCGAGAGAGACACTCTTACATGTATTATATATATGATTATCATTTATCATTGTTGTAGAGTGCTTAAGTTAATACTTCAAGTCTTAATTACCAAGCATTAATCTTCACTGTGGTTTCTGATCAAGTCTTGGCTGCCTAAATAGGCAGCCAAGACTTGATCAGAAACCACAGTGAAGATTAATGTTTGCTATAGTGTACTAAATGAAAATGATGAGAGCTATTACATACTTGCTGTGTGTGTTACAAACAGCAGTGTGACTCCGTAAATTGAAATCTGGCGCATGAATTGAAAAAATAGGCTCTGAGGCTAGAGCGTATTTTAAATAGTCCTGATCGGTCCCTGCCATCCCAATAGCTCATACCTGAGGTTGTCATGTTGTGCTAAAAATGAATCCAATGGGAAATAATTCAACTGAAAAATAGTATTCATTACTAAAATTATGACAAGATAGTGACAATTATTTTACAAAATCCAGGGAGGACAGCAAATACCAATATTGTATGCTTCAATAATGGTTTTAAAAATAATCATTGTAAAACTATTGGTCCCTCTGCACACAGATATAAAAAAATATCAAAATTTCAAGATGCAAATTTTTCCAAAAATGCAACAAGGGATTTAACCCTTTGACCAACGAATCGGCCACATCCGCCCACGTCATATGCAAATTCAGCAGCTGAAAAATTATTATTTTTCAAAAAATTTCAACAAAACCATATTATGTGACCCCTCTTTGGAACGAGCTCATCGAGCTCATTCCAATGAGGGGGTCACATGATATGGCTTCATTGAAAATTTTTAAAAAAATGATATTTAAAATAATAAATTTTGATATCGTCTGCATTGGGTAAAGGGTTAACTAATTCAATTTTGTCAAGACAGAGCTAAATGAGCTCGACATCAGAGCACTGAGGGTTCAAACAAGATAGAATGTACAGCAGATGGTGATCATCTTTGTGGGGTTTTCGGGCAAAACATAGAGCTGATGAAATTTCACAGTCACCATGCAGATTTCTCCATTTTTTCTGGAATGAGCTAAAACTCTATAGCTTAAAATATGTCCATGCACAAAACATTGATACCTGAGTTTGAATATAATTTATCAATTTGAGCTTCTAACAATGCAAAGTCTCCGTAAAGACTAAGCCTTCCCCCATAACTGGACACAACAGCAGCAATCTGTAGAAATAAATGAAAATAATCAAATTTGTCATACACCTAAGAAAATCAGGCCTAATATTACATCTAAATCTGGGAGAATTCATTTTGATTCTCGTAAAAATGGTTGTGAGAAACCATACGTGTTATGAGTGTCCCAGAATCCCATCAGGCCACTGTTGCACAAATCTTGGCGTGAATCGATTCTTGGATTCTTGTCAACATGTAAACCCTGTGGTTGCTGAATTTAGACTTTGAGACAGTTTGTCAGTTCTTAGTGGTTCACTTGTAACCGAGAACTCTGTGACAAGATGTCAACCAATCTCCAGAAAAATTAGTCTAACCACAACCACATTAATTTCAAAAGATGTGATATTAATTACCACTTTACCTAACATGACTAGGACATTACACTTTCAAAACCAATTTCCTGGATGACTAAAAATTTTTGTTTTTTGCCTTCATACAGGAATAGCTTCGGGCCTCAACATTGGAACAAGCTAATCGAGCTTGTTCCAATGAGGGGGTCAAAAGCTGTGTTTTGGAGTCAGGAATTTATTCATTTAAGGTCACATATTTTTGCACAATGGCTAATCACGACCACAACATGAGTATCAACTCAAGACCAGGGGTGAGCGTTAATAAGCCATGTTGCCCATTTTAAAGAGGGTTTGCACCAGCATTGATGACTGGATCCTATTGTACCAATAAAACAGGCACTGCTTCACTTCCCGTGGTTCCCGCGGAGAGGAGTCAGGAATTGAAAACATAATAAAATTAAATAGGTATGTTAATGAGAAGCACTGTCTAGTTCTGGCTGTTATGTGTTGTAAAGGGTTTATGAAAGAAACTTTGAATTTCAGTTACAAAGCGAGATTATTCCCTCAATAACATTATTTTTAGTCTGAATTCAGCATATTTATCCATTCGTAAAATAACCTAAATAAACTTGTATTTTACAATGAAGAAGGGCAGGGATGAAGGTTGCACTTAATATTTTCGAAAGTGCAAAAATAAATAAAATATTAATTTTTAACATGTAGCTTAAGGGCAAAAAAACTCTTCCATTATCCCATTCAGCGCAATAAACCAGTTCCAGTTGCGGCCT
The DNA here is from genome assembly GCA_031216915.1 of Pictodentalium vernedei. Taxonomy (NCBI): domain Eukaryota; kingdom Metazoa; phylum Mollusca; class Scaphopoda; order Dentaliida; family Dentaliidae; genus Pictodentalium; species Pictodentalium vernedei. Next base: position 424,808,626 of record CM062289.1, on the reverse strand, counting down.
ATGTGTATTTTCAAGGACACCATAATGTTTTGGCAGAATTTAGAATGTTGGTTTCTGATCCCCATCAGGAATCGAACCCTCGGCAACCTCACCTAGCAATCAGGTGCCCAACACCTAGACTACTAAATCTTTGCACAACATCACAAATGATGGCTGGAATCTAGTATTGTAGCTAAAGTTCTCATGATAACTTGGTTCACTTTCCTTACGGCAGCTACATGAAACTGTGTGGCCACAGACAAAGACTGGTAGACAGGGCTTATATTTCGTCTAAATTTGGGAGAATCCATTTGGATTCTCTCGTGAAAATGGTTGCGAGAATCCATACCTACTATGAGTGTCCCAGGATCCCATGACGCCATCAAGGTTGAACCACTGTTGTACACTGATAACACATGTTAACCTTTTACTCAACACACTTTTTTAATTTTTAAAACTAAGTTTGATAATTTTTAAACAATAAATAATAAATAAATGATAAAATAATTAAATGAACAATATTTTCCAATAAAATCTTACGAATATGGCTGTCGTTGGAACCGGCTCAATGAGCCGGTTCCAATGACAGCCATATTTGTAAGGTTTTATTGACAAAGTGTCAGGATATTTCAGGTCATGTTAGCCTTCTATTGGTTAATTTGTTGCCACTGTGTTAGTTAAAGGGTTAAATTGATTCAATTTTTTTCACGCGAATCCTAGCAGAGGTGCAGCGAGAATCTACCTGGATTCTCGCCAGTTTTATTGCGCGAATCTTTGTGCAAATCGATTCTCAGATTCTCGTCGAAATATAAGCCCTGGGTAGAGGGCCTGTGCATGTATTTTGAAGGACACAATCATGTTTTGTTGGCATTTAGAATATTGGTTTCTGATCCTCCACCAGGAATCGAACCTTTGGCAACCACACCTGGAAAACAGGAGTCTAACACCTAAACCTCTAGATCACTGCACACCATCAAAAACGATGGCTGGAATCTAGAATTTTTGCTGAAGTTCTTATGATTACTTGGTGATATCGTCTTTGGGTATGATTATGTCTATGCATATGTGGGTGTGGATGGAGAAGATGTTTGTGTATGTATGCGTGAACTGTGTTTTAACCCTTTATCTAACATAGCGGCAAAACCGGCCAGCACTATTCACAAAAATCGGCAATTAATTTTCATTATTTTTTCATTTTTTGTCTCAAAAACATAGGTTATGACCCCTCTTTGGAATGAGCTCATCGAGCTCATTAGGGGGCGCGGTGGCTCAGTTGGTAGAGGTGCAGGCTGCAAGTCGAGAGGTCCTTGGTTCGAATCCCACCAGCGGCAACCGCGTTGTGTCCTTGGGCAAGACACTTCACCCCGATTGCCTACATGGAGACACGATGACGCTGTGTACTGAGGCGTACTGCACGTCGATGGTGCGCATGTCTTCAACCAATCTAACCCTGCCTGTGCTGCGGTGCAGAGTTCAGAGTTACGATGTTGGAGAGCTGACAGCTGCTCGTCGTTGCTCGGTGGTTCTTTCCGGTTACTCCGGCTTCCTCCACCTGTAAAACTGTCACGGTCACGATTAGCCATTGTGCATAAGTATGTGACCTTAAACACCAATAAATAAATAAATACATAAATAAATCGAGCTCACTCCAATGAGGAGTCATAACCTATGTTTTTGAGACAAAAAATGAAACAAATTGGTTATTCAAGAATTTGGTTTGCAAGTGTCGTCTGCTTTTCATGTGAGGGTAAAGGGTTAAGCCTAAAAGGCCCTGTGATCAGCACCCATTTCTCTTTTCCTGAGACCAATTGGTGGGCTCAGTGAGAATAACATTGGGTTGAAAGAAAATTTGTCAAACAATGGTAAAGCAGGGTCCATTAATCCCTTCAAGGCCCATTGGTAGGCCCTGACATTATTATATACAATAAGCCCGATATGAGCAAGATAACAATTTTAGAGACCTCCAGCACTGATTGGTGACCAGGTCCTATTTTACGTGCAAAACTGAGCTTTTTTTACCATGTTAAACAAGCACTGCTTCATTTCCCAGGGTTCCCATTGGAAAGATAAGAGAACTACAATCAATGAGCCCCTCCATGTAATCCAGGTCCTATGGTGTGTTTAATAAGTTAGTGAATAGTGTTGCTCAGTCTCTTGAAGCATTCAATGGTATTCTTTGGTAAATATTATCGAAGAAATAAAACAGTGAATGCTAGGCCTTGATCAGCAGTTTCCTTTTTTATACATGAAAATAATAGTAATATATGTAATCGAGCCTGGAAATAAGTAATCTGTCATTTGCAAAATGAGGTCACCAGAGGGTGAATTTGCTGATGCTATCCCATACAGTAATCCAATTTATCCTCTGGGTACCTCCTACCATTTAGGATGAGGTTTTGATTCTAACCGAGACTCACAGAGGGTAAATTTAGTGATGCTACCCTGCTGTGCAGGGTAGCATCACCAAATTCATCCTCTGGGGACCTCATTCTGCAGAGGACAGTTGGCTCATTTCCAGGCTTGTATATAAGTATGACATAGCAATGTGTATAAATAAGTTGATAAGCAATGTGTATAAATACTCACATCTGCCCATTCATCTCCCTCGTCAAACACTGAATCAGTGTTCGAGCTTTCTTTATTCTCTGTTTCTTTTGTCTTCATTACACTGTCAAGAGCTTCAAAAATTTTATCTGCACACCCATCATCTGTCTCCATTAGAGGATCAAAAGTCACTACCGCTGACTGTACTCTGTTAGTTTTTGGATTCCGGCTTTGTCGTATAACAACATTGTCAGCAATCTTTGACACAACTTTGCTTGGTCCTTTGGAAGTTGATGATCCTTTCAGTAAACCTGTGAATAAATAAAAAAAATTATTAACAATTTGCATCACACTAATAGATGACACTTTCCAAAAAAATTTCTTTAAGGACTAAAAATTCTCATTTTTTAACTAAAAAAACACATGCCTTGGTGAATATTACTTTTCTCAGGTTGATAATTCCTTGTATCAACCTCAAGGAAAGTCAATAATTGTATACTATCCACCATTTACCTAAATGCAATTGCAAATTGAAATAGCAATCAAAAACAATAAAACTTCGGTAATAAAAAATCTTTTATTGCTGTGACTTTGTGATTAGTTCTGGTTAGTTATGACTGTTATGTAAGGTATAAAAGGGTACAGTTAAATCTAGAAGTCCTGTCATGAAATGCGCACAAATAGCACGTCGATCTGCGTGTTAATCTACGCATTATGACCATAGTAAGGCTATCAAATTCTGTACATATGGCCTGTGCACAAGCAATGTTTCAGCCAATGGACCTCCGGGTAACCCGGAGGTCCACTGGCAGAAACATTGCCTGTGTTTGCTATGCGTAACCAGGAGAACCTGCCGTGCTTTGAAAGCCATTCGATATGATAATTGCGCATAATTCCTACGCGAAATTAAGCCTAGCTAAGCGCACAGCTCGTGACAGGACTTCTAGTTTTAACTGTATTTACACTTCACAACAATCCTGTGGTTGTGGCCTCTAGCTTAGCTAAAGGCATGGTATTCGGAGAAATGAATGCACTCATTTGCTGAAGGGCTATTTCAATGGTATTGGTAATCACAATCATTCCATTAAAAATTGATAGCGTTGGAATGAGTGTTGAATCCAATTTCCCTCGACATACATTCCATGTTACATGATCCAATACATAAAAAAATCCACTGTGTAAGACACCAAAGCAAAAACAACAAGAGATTGTCACTCGGTAGTGACTATGCCCCCGATGTGGCAATGACCTTGATCTGTGACCTTGAGCTCCTTCGAACAAAGAAAAATGTTGTGTGCACCACATCGTCTTCCCATGAGCAACATGAATGCCAAGTTTCAACAAAATCCAACAAAGCATCTCAGATATAGACGAATCACAATATAGGCCTAATTGAAAGTGATAGCACAAATATTTTGAAACCTAACGTCAATCGCATGGTCAATCTCATTGTGATGCACGCTTCTAAAAGTTATGAATGAAATGAAGTCATGTATTTAAAGAGATTCTTCGGCACTACAAAAAACATAATGGCCTAGTTGTTTTTGCAACCCCCCTCCCCCCACCCCATCCCTTGGGTGACCACATGAATTGAATTGAATTGAATTTGGTCAGAAATACTGCCCAACCGAAAAAGCAAACTTTTTCGGGAAGCATAAAAAAGTCCAGAAAACTTATTTTGGAATGATGGATGGACAAGAGCAACAATATATGCCCCTGGCCATTTCATGGCAGGGGCATAATAAAATCTTTCGATATCGTGTGCATTGTGTAAAGGGTTAATGTGCATACTAACCTCAGCTTCACTTCAGTCAATATACACATTTCAGGTTGAATGGCTGGTCTATAAATTGTCATATGGCTCGCAACTTTGTGCAATATCTATTATACAATGGGACATCTGTGATTCAGTCTTTTTGTCCTTCCATCAAGCCAGAAATTTCCGACCATGGGGATGGGGCTTCCTATCAAGGAACAGGTCGACCCACTAGTTTGTTAAATAAATACACAATTTATCACCAGAAAGTAGGAAAATAAATTCACGTAAAGTGAAATACATGTTAATTGATTATTTTTCCATGACAAATGTACGCAATCAATTAATGGATTGAGTTCTAAATTATTTTTTAAAGCCGATTTGTAACAGGAGTATTTTCTTCAAAGATAAAATACTGTCAGGAATGGAAGCCTTAGTTTACCAAGATTTTGTTCATAAATAATTGTTTTGTTACTTTTTATTGGAGAGTGCCTGTTGGCACTCTCCAATAAACTGTAACAATACATATGTGAACATTTCCATATCTACTGCTGCACAAACAATGAGCTAATGCATACAGTGTTAAGCCATTAAAGTGGCTTTCATAAAAGGTGAAAAAACATGGTTTTCATGTAATTTGTGGAGTCCTCTCCTCTTCAGCTGTACCAAAACAAACAAAACAAACATTTCCAAAACTGATATGAAATTTGAAAGTATTTTTACCTCATCTGAATTGCTCGTTGCTGCAAATGTGAGAAGGAAGAAATTAATACATTGGTTCCAGCATGTGAGAGAACTTTTCCAGTATGAGACTGTTACAATCAGCTGTGACCAATAGCATTTTATGAAGTCCTTCAGAGATAAGAGTTTCCAATATATGATTTTAATTGGACCACTGTGGTCAATCAATATACCAATACTCAGGTACCTTAGCAACCCTTTTGAGACATGCATCAACAATTTTTTTCTTTTAGTTTTCAACATGAAAAGAGATATTGATTGTTTGGAATGAAAGGCTCATTACATAGAATGCAACAGGAAAGCTGTAATGTGCCAATGTGTTCATTCTCAACGAAAATGTTAACCTTTATCAAACACAATTTCTTGAACATGCCCGTATCATTATTGTTTTTGCAAAATATTCATGTGACCATTTACATGGCTTAGTATTCTAAAAACTGGTTACATGTTTCCAGTTGTTGAATTTTAGCACAAAAAAACTGCACTGGAAACATTTATTTTATTTCTTTATTGGCCTTTAACAACACTCTCGACAGCCAGGGTCACCTTGTGTGGGACAGTTTTATGGGAGGAGGAGGGAGCGTGGTGACTCAGTGGTAGACTGTTGGACTTCTGTGCTAGAGGTCCCGAGTTCGATCCCCGCCTGGGACAACCCGCGTTGTGTCCTTGGGTAAGGCACTTTACCCCGGTTGCCCACATCACATGACAGTTTTATGGGTGGAGGAAGCCGGAGTACCCAGAGAGAACCACCTAGCAGCAACGAGCAACTGTCAGCTCCTCAACATTCTCTGTTCAAGCACCGCTCAAGCAGGGTTACAGCAGTTGAGGACATGTGCACCATCGAAGTGCAGTACGCCTTACTACACGCCGTCATCGTGCCCCCATGTAGGCAACTGGGATAAAGCGTCTTGCCCAAGGACACAACGTGGGTTGTCACGGACAGGGATTGAACACGGGACCTCTAGCATAGAAGTCCAACAGTCTACCACTGAGCCACCGCGATCCCGTAAGATCACATGATGCTCCTGCAAGTACCATAGAGGTGAAATTCTACAAAAAATTGACCAACAACCTTTATCACAGTAAACAAGCCCTGCTTCACATCCCAGGGTTCCCAAGGGGAACTAGGTGAAGAAAAAGGTAAACAAAAATTTGATTACAAGCTGTGTTCTAGCTTCAAGCGGCTTCCAAGCATAAATTAATGAACTGTGCAATAATGTATGAGTCATCACAGAGAATACCTGCACTTTTATTCTTACAGAACATAAATGAATAGATAATTTGTGTAGTATTCTAATGCATCAACGCTGCATGTTCTGTATTCTAGTCTGAGTCATAACATTATAAGGAGAATGCACCGCCTGTCTTATGAATCTCATCACTGTATGTAATAATACTGACATGAAAGGAAATAAAACATTACTTTCAGCCATAAGAAAGGATTCATTTTTTAATGTTTAGACCTGAGTAGGCCAGTATGAAAAAGCTCTCAATGCCTGCCAACACAAAGATAAAAAGATGGATGAAAATTGAGCCTGCAATGCCATGGTAGCTCAGTGGTTTGAGCATTAACTCTTAACCCTTTACCTAACGTAACAGCCCAAACGGGCCAGTGCTATTCTCAAAAATTGCCAATTAATTTTCATTTTTTTGTCTCTAAAACATAGGTTATGACCCCTCGTTGGAATGGGCTCCACGAGCTCGTTCCAACGAGGGGTCATAACCTATGTTTTTGAGACAAAAAATGAAAAAAAATTAGTTATTCAAGAATTATTTTTGCAAGTGTCGTCTGCTTTTCAGGTTAGGTAAAGGGTTAACCCGCTGAATATTTTTAAGATATTTTCATCAGATCTAGTCATGGCTGCTGAATATTTTTAAGATATTTTCAACAGATCTTGATGAAAAATTCATATAAATTTAACTCAAGAAATCAGTGATGAAAAAATCCATTCAATTTACAGGGTGGGAATTGGATTAAATATGCCCAAATTATACATACTTCAGTGGCAAGAGAAATACTGTCCTGGGTGGGAATATCCGCCAGCAGCATACAAGGAGTTAAAATTTAAAGCGAAAGGTCCCCAGTTTGATCCTGACCAGCATTAACTGCAATGTGTCCTTAATGGGCAAAGCACTTAACCCCAATTGCCCATATGGGGACATGGTGGCACTGAGTACTGAGGTGTACTGCATGTCGATGGTGAACTTGCCTTCAACCGGTGTTAACCCAGCTTAGGGCTGCACGGTATATCGATAAACCGATATATACCGGTATTCAAACCAATATCAATTGAATACCGGTGCAATTACAAAAATATTGGTTTATCCTCATTATTTATTTCCTCACAATTTAATTTTCAAGATGTCTTGAGATTTTTAACTGTAGCCCCGAATGAATAATATCATCCCTTTACCAAAGGAATCATCTGTATGTGCTCACGTAATATACAATTTCAGCAGTTGAAAAAATAATTTTAAAAAATTTCAACAAAACTATATCATGTGACCCCTCATTGGAACGAGCCCGTTGAGCTCGTTCCAATGAGGGGTCACATGATATGGTTTTGTAGAATTTTGGGGGGGGGGGGAAATCTGATAAACTTTTTAAAAAAAAATATTTTGATATCTTCTTTCTTGGGTAAAGGTTTTTCGAACCGCATCATCAAGGCATTCTAATTCATTCTGACTGTGATGCCTCAAGCCTCGGTTGTGATACTTATGTTCATTTTTTGGAACCGTCTTCGATATACCGGTATACCACGGTATTTTTTTGAATACCGATATCGGTATTCAGTTTTGAATATCGTGCAGCCCTAACCCAGCTTGTGTGTAGTTATAAGTATGTTGGCAAGTCTGATAGTTTCTCTTCCCTGCACAGTGGTCTTCTCTGGCTTCCTCCATCCGTAAAACTGTCTAGACGTGTGTGCTGATCCTTGTTGTCGAAAGTGTCATTAAACCTCAATAAATAAATAAATAAATAAATAAATAAAAAATAAATAAAAAAATAAAGTATCACATATACATTACATTACGCTGATTATAAAAGCAAACATTCAGTTTTGATTGGATCTTGACCGAGTCATGATCAAGTAGAAATTCTAGGTCCACTTTTGTCCCCACAACCAAACCTGGAAATTAGCAGACTATCATCTGCAGAATGAGGTCCCTGGAGGGAGCATTTGGTGATGCTACCCTGCACAGCAGAGTTACATCACTAAATTTACCCTCTGTGAGCCTCAACCTGAATCAAGGTCTCGAGCCAAAACAGAGAGAGGTATCCAGATGATAAACTGAACCACTGAATGGGACAGCATCAACAAGTCACCCTTTGTGGGCCTTATTTTGCAAATGACAGTTTGCTTGCCCACAATACTGTTGAATCTCACCTGTCCAAAATAAATATGCCAAAATTAAATTTCAGTGGCTATTTTGATGTTTTTTCTTGATTCGGAAGCAAGATTTATGTGGTCTTGATTTTGCAGTATTTTATGTACAAAATTATATGGGAGAGTGGTGGCTCGGTGATTACAGCATTACACTTCAGGTCCATGGTTTGATAACTGCCATGATAAACTGCATTGTGTCCGTGTCCTGTGGCATACAGCACATCGGTGGTGCACTTGTCTTCAACCAATGCTAACCCTGCTTGTGTGGAGTTTATATGTTGGTCACCACTGCCCGGTGGTTCTCTCCAGGTACGCCAGCTTCTGCCTGTAAAACTGCCCGACAGACAAGATGATCCTGGCAGTCAAAAGTGTGGTTAAACCCCAGTAAATAAATGAATAAATAAAAACAAAATCATGTCCCACTGGTGTCTCAATCAGATTGTGATTTGAGGGAGGAACCATTTTTGTGACCATAGTACTGTACCAATGCAGGAAACCCAATAATGTATTTATTTATCTCGTAACAAGAATATATTTCACCCAATACAACTAAAAATGTCTTGACAAAATACAATTCTGTATTGAGGGTAGCAACCGCATGTGCGATCATTCAATCTAGAAAGAGAGCACTTTTTACCTACACTAATTGAAAACTGATTAGACATGTTGAGGCCACAGTTTGTTAACAGCAATTATATAATAAATAAATACTAAATATTGACTAGAAGCCTGACTGTGATGATATTTTGACTAGAAGCCTCACTGTGATGGTATTTTGACTAGAAGCCTCACTGTGATGGTATTTTGACTAGAAGCCTGACTGTGATGGAATTTTGACTAGAAGCCTCACTGTGATGGTATATTGACTAGAAGCCTGACTGTGATGGTATTTTGACTAGAAGCCTGACTGTGATGGTATTTTGACTAGAAGCCTGACTGTGATGGCATTTTGACTAGAAGCCTGAATGTGATGGTATTTTGACTAGAAGCCTGAATGTGATGGTATTTTGACTAGAAGCCTCACTGCGATGGTATTTTGACTAGAAGCCTCACTGTGATGGTATTTTGACTAGAAGCCTGACTGTGATGGTATTTTGACTAGAAGCCTCACTGTGATGGTATTTTGACTAGAAGCCCGACTGCGATGGTATTTTGACTAGAAGCCTGACTGTGATGGTATTTTGACTAGAAGCCTCACTGTGATGGTATTTTGACTAGAAGCCTGACTGATATGGTATTTTGACTAGAAGCCTGACTGTGATGGTATTTTGACTAGAAGCCTGACTGTGATGGTATTTTGACTAGAAGCCTGACTGTGATGGTATTTTGACTAGAAGTCTGACTGTGATGGCATTTTGACTAGAAGCCTGAATGTGATGGTATTTTGTCTAGAAGCCTGACTGTGATGGTATTTTGACTAGAAGCCTCACTGCGATGGTATTTTGACTTTAAGCCTCACTGTGATGGTATTTTGACTAGAAGCCTGACTGTGATGGTATTTTGACTAGAAGCCTCACTGTGATGGTATTTTGACTAGAAGCCTGACTGATATGGTATTTTGACTAGAAGCCTGACTGTGATGGTATTTTGACTAGAAGCCTGTCTGTGATGGTATTTGACTAGAAGCCTGACTGCGATGGTATTGTGACTACTATTTTAACGACTTCATGTTTACATTAAGTTTTAAAAATTTATTTGTTTATTTTTTGGTGTTTAACTTTTTACCAAACATGAAAGGCAGACAACACTTGCAAACAAAATTCTAGAATAATTGTTTTTTTCATTTTTAGCATCAAAAACATAGCTTATGACCCCTCAATGGAACGAGCTTGGTTTTTAGACAAAAATAATGAAAATTAAATGGCAATTTTTAGTGAATAGCGCTGGCTAATTTTGGCCATTACATTGGGTAAAGGGTTATGGTAAACTTCAGCATCTATGGTTATATCATGACTGCAACAGAGGTATAAAGTCAAGTTTAACCAATCATTTATACCAATGTTGCCCATTTTAGAGACTTTCACCTCAGGCATTGGTTCCAGGCCCTATTTTACCCATAAAGCAGAACTTGTTTACCACAGTAAACAAGAACTGTTCCACTTCCCAAGGTTCCCATGGAGAGTTCATCAAAATTGGAAATATATTAAGTGTTAACCCTTTACCCAACGGAACGACCAAAACCGGCCAGCGCTATTTACAAAAATCACCAATTAATTTTCATTTTTTTTCTCAAAAACATAGGTTATAACCCCCCTTTAGCCTGAGCTAAAGAAAATGTGAACAGTTGGTTCACCGACTTCCGCACGTGTGATGGCAATAGCTTATTTTGAGTTAAAATACTGTTTGACACGGCTAATTAAGCTCTGTTAAATAAGATTGAACTGGTTAAGTTAAATTTCTAGTTGCATTCTGGGAAAAATTTGCTGCAGAAATTTTGGTACTTTGACATCAGCATACAAATGGTTAACCCTTTACACAAAGTAACAGCCAAAACCGGCCAGCACAATTTACAATAATCACCATTATTTTTTTTTTTTTCCCCAAAACATAGCTTATGATCCCTCATTAGAACGAGCTCATTGAGCTCGTTCCAATGAGGGGTCATAACCTATGTTTTTGAGACAAAAAATAAAAAAAATTAGTTATTCAAGCATTTTGTTTGTAAGTGTCGTCTGCTTTTCATGTTAGGTAAAGGGTTAAAGATGTTCTCACTGATTTCCAGTAAGTGCATAAATAATTTAGTTTCAAGTAACGTAATCTAATGTGTAGGATTTTTTTTCTTCTTCCAAAAAAAAATTGTATTTGTATGAAGTAAATAAACACACACTGTCATTATTATCATTGCTGATTAAATGCTTCATGTTGGTAGAAAGAAGTGAAAGATTTAGTCCAGACCTTACTGACATCAATAAGAGATGTGTTCCTTATTATTGATAAAACAAACCAGGTTGAGTGGGAAGATATACACACAATCGGTAAATAAAGCACTGGAATGCCTGATCAGAAAAAATAAAGAAATACTACAACTGTATATACATAGACGATACTATTTAACACAGAAAATAACAACCAAAAATGTTGCTTCTATATACAGAGAACTCTCTTAGATTTGGTTTGTATATAAAACAGTTGTTTCTTTTCAGAATCTGCATCACTGGTGAACAGTGATAATGACTGGCGTCATTTATTTATTTATTGGTGCTCAATGCCACATCAGCAGCTAAATCATGGTGAGAAAATGGTGGAAAGTACAAGATGCCGTTGTCAGTTACGAAGTAAAATGATGGATTAAAATTAGGAAATAATGGCAATAAAATGTCGAAGACAGGATTAGTTTGAGTAGTAAACAAGAGATAATACTGGTACAGTGTAATCCTTATATATTAACCTGATGATTTGAAACTTGAATTCAGTTTAAAAGAATAAAAACAATTTTTAAAATTTCTAAAAAAAGATTGATTATTAGTTATCTCCGCCAACATGTGTGGTATATGGAGATTTAATACCTGGATGTCGGTTTTTAAACACCAAGACTCATGAGATATATTAAATGAGATATCCAGGTATTAAATCTCCATATACCATTCATGTTGGCGGATATAACATTTCTGTCCCATTTGAAACACAATAGAAACATAATGAAAACAAATTTGTGGATGCGTTTCGTATGCTCTGCAATCAGTTGGACCAAACACGTGAATAATTGTTTTGTTTTTACAAACACAAAAGTCAACAGATATATTAAGACAACAGATAGAGTTACATCCCTTTTCCTTGGAAACTCAAACATATCGGCTATATTGTTATTAGATTTGCTGTTATTTCAAAGTTGTTTAATTTAATTATTCGTCTATTTAATTTATAACAGCAAAATATGATTGAATTGTTGGAAATCTGATGATATTTGTGACTATTATCAGGTTTTTTGGTTCGATTTTTATATCAAGGCAAAAACAAAAGGCTTTCATTTAAACCATATACCCCCGATGTTTCGCATGTGCTTATACCCTGCATGTTGCATGCTCTCATATACCTTCGATGTTGGGTGCACCCTTTGCCACAGCTATTTATCCAAGGCATTCTGACCAATCAAAAGGTTGGGTAAAGGGATAAATTTCTATCTGAGCTCAGTCAAAACAAGACAGAATTGGTTAAATTTCCATTTGAGCTCAGTCAAGCACGACTGAATTGGTTAAATTTCTAGCTGCATTATGGGAAATATTTGCTTCTTGAAATTTTCTTATTTAGACTTCAGAATACAGGGTGTTAATAGAAAGTTATTTAAAGAACAATACCATCCAGACATAATGTAAACTTAGACCGTAAGTAATTGCTTTTATATATTTTCCATCCCCTAAAATATCTCTGGAATTATATTTGTACTCGATGCTATCTGTCCAAGAATTATTCTTTGTCAGCCAAGTAGAAAAGTTTCCTTTGCCAATCTATAAGTTTTAATGTTGTGTGTATTGATTATGGCTGCGGTTACTGTCTGTTGTAACGATGATGTATTCAATTAATATATTCCCAATCTGATGCTCAACAAAGGAGGGATATTAGAGGATCATAAAACAAATAGATGAACAGAAAAATAAACATCAGGCTACGAAGATCAATGAATAATGCTGATTCTAACCTTTATTCTTTCCAAACTCAATGTACACCCTTCCTGTGTTAACGTTTTACTAACATGACTTTAAGATGGCACTGCAAAAACATATTTTTAACTAGAAAATCGTGATTCTGTAGAATCACAGGCTCACCATGCTTGATAAAATACAGTGGAGCCCACTTAATTGGATATCTATTAACTGAATAACCCTTTTAATTGAATATAATTTCCCAACACAAAACCATTTACCATACCACCTGTACAACTTTGACCTGTTAATTGAATATGGATTATAGAGAAAACTCCTGTTAATTGAATAAACAATCATGCAACCTGTCGATAAATTACCCTGACTCTCCCCAGTTTTCCTTTGTTTATAGACCTATTTGGCCTCTGCACGTCCAACACAGGCATTTAGTCTATTATATCTTGTTTGACAGAGCTCATGGAGCTCTGTCAAACAAGATATAATAGAATAAATGCTAAAGTTAACTCTAGAATACAGGAAAGTGACAAAATCCCTGTTAATTGAATAATTTTCATTGGCAAAGTGGCTATTCAATTAACAGGGCTCCACTGTAGTACTGTAACTACCCCTATTCCAGTTACCAAAACTGAGAGAGGATTTTATCGAAGATCTAACCTTACAACAGCAACTTTGCTTACCAAGCATCTTGACCAGGAAACAATAAGTTTACAGTTAACCCTCATACAACTGATTGAAAACAGTAACCAAAGTTTGCAAATTTTCATAGTTTTTAAATGGTACCCTTACTCTATAAGTCACTGTGCTAAAGGGTTAAAAGCTACAAACAAACTTGAATCATAAATTTGTTTTAGATCAACGTGGCATCTTCCAATATGGAAATTGTGATCATATATCAGTCACTATATAAGGATTGTAACTTCGGAAGTTGTGCAGTTTTGCTAAAAATCACATCCTATGGACCATTAACGGCCAATGGAGGTTAAAATTGATGGTGCTTGCGGGTTATGTTGTTGCATCATATTACACTCTAAATATTATATGGAAAATTTAAAACAAAAGTTTGAAGTTAACCCTCTCGCGTCTGCCTGAAAACAATAACCAAAGTATGCAAATTTTGATATTTTTCAAACAGACAAAAGAGACATTGGGTTAAACATTTCAAGATAACTTATAACAGCAAAAAGGTTTGTCAGCTAATGATCTATATGTTTGTGCGACAAATTTACATCTATGTCATTCCCAGTGCAGGAAATGTAAAGACAAAGTGTGTGAATTTTGTACAAAATAAGAAACCACTTGCATTCAAGTTACAAAACAGGGTGTGGCTTAGTACTCAAATGATTAGTCGACTAGTCGATGTCGACTCTGGGCAAATCAGTAGTCGACTCTCAATTGTGCAGTCGACTAGTCGGAGGAGTTCAAGCTTTTAGGTAAATAGTATCTCTTCTGTGCCACTGTCAGACAGTTTGAACAGCAATATTGGGCAATCAATGTATACATCTATTGCCATCTAATAGTAGTGACAGTAGTTTGTTTTAACTGGTACTAGTAGAGTGCTGAATTATTTTGGGCTATCAGGATATCTTATTAATTTGCCTTGTTGCAATTTATGGGAGAGTGCCTATAGGCACTCTCCCAAAAATCACAACAAGGCAAATTAAATAAGACTATATAATTTCACTCTTAGCATAATTAGAAGCACATTAATAGAATAACGTTCCAGTAAGTTGCTGTATATGAATGCCCAAGTGAAGCCAACTTTGGACCTTCAGCACTCTACCGGAACACCAACACTGTTATAAGGAGACAAGTTATCACCAATGACTAGTCGAAGTCGACTTGACTTTTGGGTACTGACTTGTCAACTTTGGAATTCACTAGTCATTTGAGCACTAGTGTGGCTTAAGACTGATATTTAAACTTATCAAGCAAGTCTGATGAGAAGATATTTCTGCACATGGCAAAACAAAAGTTTCAAGTTACCCCTCGTACAATTTTCAGATTTTTCAAATAGTACCCTTACTCTAGATATATCTGTTCTAAAGGGTTAAATGTGACAAACAAACTTGAACTATAAAGTTGTTCTCCAATTAACACGTCATTTTCCTATACTAAAATCTTTGGCATATATCACTCGCAATATGAAGAAATGACCTCTGGAAGTTGTGCTAGTTTGCTGAAAATCACAAACTGTTTGCTGTTTGTTGGTGGTTAACGTCACATATTTATGCACCATGGCTAATCGTGACACAACATGGAGATGAAGTCAAGTTTAGTCAATCGTTGATCAACATGCTGCCCATTTTAGAGGACTTTCACCCCAAGCATTGGTGACTGGGTCCTATTTTACTAGTAAAGCGGAACTGGTTTACCACAGTAAACAAGTGCTGCTTACTTCCCGGGGTTCCCACAGGGAGAAAATCACAAACTTTGTCCCTTTAAGTCAATGGGGATTAAAGTTAGAAAACTTTTTAAATGATTTCATCACAACATGTAAGACTCTAAATATACAGAAAATTTCATCTTCGCAGGACAGTGTTCGCAAACTTTTGGAAAAAGGGTAATTTTTGCTATATTTTGGTCTGCCTGAAGGTGTTAAATGTTTTCATATCCAATTTTTGATATGTGGAAGCACACCTTCAGATATAAGCAAATACGTGTGCAAAATTTCAGAAGAATCGTACAGCCAGTTTTCAAGCTCCAGAGGCCACAAAATTTAAGTGGAAAAAAAACAAAAAAATAAGAAAATTAACAAAAACAATTTTTTGAGTAATAACAATAAGCCTCACAACTGTGATGGTGAGTCTTAATAATAACCAATGAAAGTGTCAATGACCCTACAGCTCTACTTCACCAAGAAGGAACCGAACTAAATAACTAATTGTAAGATGTGCTATAGGAATTGCAGCCCCTTTGCAGACATCACCTTATTTAATTATTTATTATTATTTATTTTTTGGTGTTCAAGGTCACATACTTATGCACAATAGCTAATCGTGACCGGGACTTTACAGGTGGAGGAAGCTGGAGTACCCGGAGAGAACTACCGAGCATCGATGAGCAACTGCCAGCTCAACATTCTAACTCTGTTCAAGCAGTTGAGGACATGTGCACCATCGACATGCAGTACGCCTTAGTGCACGGCATCATCGTGCCCCCATGTAGGCAACCGGGATAACGTGCCTTGCCCAAGGACACAACGCGTGTCGTCCCGGATGGGGATCGAACTTGGGACCTCTAGCATAGAAGTTATTACACATACATAAGACAATGAATATAACAAAATAAAGCATATAGCTATAGTATAAGGGTATGTGAAGAGCAACAAAGGGTATCCATGGAGGAGAGCACACTCGCAGTGGGAGTCTTTCTTACCATGTTTACAACAAGATGCTCCATAGTAAATTATAGCTACGGTATTTTTGTTGGTCCCAGAACAGTATAGATGTGATCCCTTTCAGGTTAAGACATGCAACTGACTTTCGCACATTAACTGGTAGAGTGCTAAATTTTATTTGGCCAACAAAATTTGTTCACATGTCTTTGCCTTGTTACAATTTATAGGAGAGTGCCTGTGGGCACTCTCCTATAAATTGTAACAAGGCAAATCTTAACAGACTGAATAATATCACTTCAAAGACAATATGAAGCAAAGCCACTGAATTTGAAGCCTTTAAGTTGCAGTACGTGCACTTCAGAATAAAGCCCAAATATGGGCTTCCAGCACTTTACCAGTTAACAGAAGGCGAGAACAGAGTGAATCTGTCACCCAGCAGTTATTCATATCTGTAAATTTACATGAAACTGCTTTTTTTAAAGTTCATTTTCATAATAATTTAAAGATATAAAATTCCACATTTGGGGTGTTGCCATTATGCTGAAGTCAACAAATCTGTTTAGAATAGAGCTGTAGGTTAACCGAAACCGAACCGAGGGTTTTAGTTTTTTTAAAAAACCGAATCCGTCGACATCCCGTAATCTAAGGTTTTTCGGTTTTTTTATTAAATGCTCTCTTGCTGCAGCAATTCACAGAATGTAGCCATCCCAGAGTAGTGAGAGTACCCAGACACTGCCATTGGCAGTGTCTGGATACTCTCACTACTCTGGGAAGCCTACATTCTGTGAATTTCCGACATTTCAGTTTAGTTGTGTTTGCAGCTTTCCTCAAGTTGTGTGTAGGTGTCAGACCTCGAAAAATGGCCAAGCACAATAAAAGTTCTGTATATTTAGGTAATTATTATATTGGCCTTCCTGATTCTTCATGTATTATAAAGCTTATTTCGGGCATTCATTGAGTTTCACTCAATTTCACTACCATTCAGTTATGATTCCGGACATAAGAATGAGTTTTATTGAATTTTACTTGGCCTCATGAACAAACCGAAAACCGAACCGAACCGAGGTTTTACTCCACCTGAAAAACCAAAACCGAACAAGAAATTTAAAAACCTACAGCTCTAGTTTAGAATTTTCCATTTCTGTTTGTTGCTTGACCCTGAATTGATAGGGTTCATCTATCTATTACATCATCTGTCAGGGAACATGTGTTCAAGATCAATCAAAATTAGCACAAGTTTCATATTATTTTAATGCCAAAAAGTAAAAAAAAAGTTTGAAAGTTGATATAATCAGTGATAAAAAGCCAGTATCAATAATATATTTGTCAAAGATTCAGACTGATCTAGACATCACAACTGAGCTGAGACATTTGGAAAAATATTGGATTTACAAACCAAACCTTTATCAGTGTTGTAATATGAACCATTAACATAATAATCAACAGATGCAGAAATAAACTTAAGAATTTTAATGTAATGGAGCTTGAGTGATAAAGAGAATTTAACTGATACAAACACCCCCAGGGTTCTCAGACTTTTTAACTGGAATGCAATCACAAGGCTTCTCAAGACCTTACTGCTTCATAACACCCTCCAATGACAGTTGATGACTTCCAGGCAGTTTTTTGAGCTGAAGTCCCCCAGTAGATTAAGCATCACGCATATTCTGTGAGAGAAGATTAATAAAAGTGAAAATGTTGGGAAGTGTCTGCATGCATTGCTTGTGCAGTCATATAAAAGAAAACTGAAACCTCACTTGTTGTACTGCAAGGAACAGTCTTTTGAATTTAAAGTGCACTATTGAAATTGCATGTTATCGTGCATGTTATTTTAAAAAGCTTTGCATCACTTATCGCACATACGTTATATGTAAACATTTTAAGAGATTGATAAAAGGACTCACAAAAAATGAGAGAGTACAGGCCTGTACAAATTAGCATTTAACACCTTGCATGCTGCTGGTGGATATTCCTGCCAATGACAGAATTTCTCTAGCCACTGAATTAAGTATCATTCGGACACCTTTAACCAGATTTCCCTCTTGTAAACTGCAATGGATTTTTCCACCAAAGATTTCCAAAGTTAAATTTAGGTTAACTTTTCACCAAATCTAGTCATGGCTCATTTGCAGCAGCCATGACTAGATTTGATGAAAAATATATTCAAAATCCATAGCAGGTTAAGAGTTAATAGGATGGCTGAAAAAAATATTGCCTCAACTATTTTTAGACAGCCAATTTTCAGTTCGGGATTATTTTGTCTGAGGTCTATTAATACAGTCAAATGAAAAATAGGGCACCTTAATTTAAGGCAAATGAAAGGGAAATGAAATAATCATTTGTTCAATTTGAGCAAACCGGATATGAATTAGGAGGCAGCACTGTTCGAACTGAGTTGTAATACTTGCTTACCTTCAACCATCTACAGCACATTGTACGTTGACTATTTGTGCTTTAACCGTTTACCTAACGTAACGGCCAAAACCGGCCAGCGCTATTCTCAAAAATCGCCAATTAATTTTCATTATTTTTTTCATTTTTTGTCTCAAAAACATAGGTTATGACCCCTCATTGGAATGAGCTCGTCGAGCTCATTCCAATGAGGGGTCATAACCTATGTTTTTGAGACAAAAAATTAAAAAAATTAGTTATCCAAGAATTATTTTTGCAAGTGTCGTCTGCTTTTCATGTTAGGTAAAGGGTTAAATACCAACTTTCTAAGATTTATTCCACAAAAAAAATACAAGCAGACCTTTAAATGCCATCAAACTCACACTGTTAATCGGTGAGCCCAACTTGCAGCAATGTGCCTAAATTAGAGGGCGTAACACACAGCATATCTTGTTTTTGAAGCTATCTTGTCTATTTTTCTTCAAATGATTTGATCTGAAAAGGCCTGGATATATATATACATTTTTGCTGCTCAGTGACCAACCACATCCTATGGCTTCATGGTTGTTTCTAGGCAGGTTTCAGCTGCCTATATAGGCAGCTGAAACTTGCCTAAAACAGCTGCCAATACATTTATAAATTTAACTTCAAGTTGACCGACAATGGCCCAGAAAGAGCCTGCTGGTGCACCTGTCCTATTGCAGAAGAAAACTAGAAACTGTTTTAGCACACCAAAACATATGTCTCCCCTTCCTTTCTATTTAATGCACTGCAAATTATATATCCATGAATAATATTGACAATCATACCAAATATCTTAGGCCTGACTCAAAAGACAAAAAAAAGTCCTGGTCAGGACAAAGTTTCCCTTAAAAAGCACATAAATCTGACCTTCAGGTCAAAGGTCAAGGTCACACGAATGTCACTATGGTACGCGACACACCGGCTCATGGTGATACATCCACATGCCAAATATCTAAGGTCTAGGTCAAAAGACAAAAAATGTTCTGGTCCGGACGAAGTTTCCCTTAAAAAAGCACATAAATCTGACCTTCAGGTCAATGGTGAAGGCCACATGAAGGTCACTATGGTACGTGGCACCCCAGCTCATGGTGATACATCCACATGCCAAATATGTAAGGTCTAGGTCAAAAGACAAAAAAAAGTTATGCCCCGGACAAAGTTTGTATGAGAAGAAGAAGAAGAAGAAGAAGAAGAAGAAGAAGAAGAAGAAGAAGAAGAAGAAGAAGAAAGAAGAGGAAGAAGAAGAAGAAAGAAGAAGAAGAAGAAAGAAGAAGAAGAAGAAGAAAGAAGAAGAGAGGAGGAGGAGGAGGAGGAGAAGAAGAAGAAGAAGAAGAAGAAGAAGAAGAAGAAGAAGAAGAAGAAGAAGAAGAAGAAGAAGAAGAAGAAGAAAGAAAGAAAGAAAGAAGGAGAAGAAGAAAGAAGAAGAGAGGAGGAGGAGGAGGAGGAGGAGGAGGAGGAGGAGAAGAAGAAGAAGAAGAAGAAGAAGAAGAAGAAGAAGAAGAAGAAGAAGAAGAAAGAAGAAGAAGAAGAAGAAAGAAGAAGAAGAAGAAGAAAGAAGAAGAGAGGAGGAGGAGGAGGAGGAGAAGAAGAAGAAGAAGAAGAAGAAGAAGAAGAAGAAGAAGAAGAAGAAGAAGAAGAAGAAGAAAGAAGAAGAAGAAGAAGAAGAAAGAAGAAGAGAGGAGGAGGAGGAGGAGGAGGAGGAGGAGGAGAAGAAGAAGAAGAAGAAGAAAGAAGAAGAAGAAGAAGAAGAAGAAGAAGAAGAAGAAGAAGAAGAAAGAAGAAGAAGAAGAAGAAGAAGAAGGAAGAAGAAGAAGAAGAAGAAGAAGAAGAAGAAGAAGAAGAAGAAGAAGAAAGAAGAAGAAAGAAGAAGAAGAAGAAGAAGAAGAAGAAAGAAAGAAGAAGAAGAAGAAGAAGAAGAAGAAGAAGAAGAAGAAGAAGAAGAAGAAGAAGAAGAAGAAGAAGAAGAAAGAAGAAGAAAGAAGAAGAAAGAAGAAGAAGAAGAAAGAAGAAGAAGAAGAAGAAGAAAGAAGAGAGGAGGAGGAGGAGGAGGAGAAGAAGAAGAAGAAGAAGAAGAAGAAAGAAGAAGAAGAAGAAGAAGAAGAAGAAGAAGAAGAAGAAGAAGAAGAAGAAGAAAGAAGAAGAAGAAGAAGAAGAAGAAGAAGAAGAAGAAGAAGAAGAAGAAGAAAGAAGAAGAAAGAAGAAGAAGTAGAAGAAGAAAGAAGAAGAAGAAGAAAGAAGAAGAAGAAGAAGAAGAAGAAAGAAGAAGAGAGGAGGAGGAGGAGAAGAAGAAGAAGAAGAAGAAGAAGAAGAAGAAGAAGAAGAAAGAAGAAGAAAGAAGAAGAAGAAGAAGAAGAAGAAGAAGAAGAAGAAGAAGAAGAAGAACAATATGTCTCCCTTCTGGAAAAGGGAGAAATAATGATCAGAATTGGAATGAAACGTTATAGATATTCTGAGATACGAATGCAGCCATGAGAAACCCGACATCCCAGACAGACAGTAGAGAGAACTAATTTCTTCAATGGGACTGAACAGCAGCTGACTTGACAAGTTTGCAGCATCCCCAAATTACACCAATCTAAAGCCCTGATACAAGACCTAAATGTGGCTGAATACACAGAGCCTTGTATATTATCCTTTACACAAAAGAGTATAATTATATGACAGTGTTAGACTGCTGAACCATGAAATATATTTTATGTGCACCTCTTGGCATTCTCATTTCCGAACAGTAGCATTGAAGAAGATGGCCAAAGTGGTGTTATTATTAGCTCACCTTCAGCAGCTGTAGGTAATTCCATGGCCCAAAACTAATAAATACTTTAGTGCAATGCACAATAAAAGTTAGAACATATGGTGTTTCATTCACTTTATGACTGCACTTAGAAAACAAACATCATACCATTGCAATTGTAATACAACATTCCTGTTGGTGCCTTTATGAGCCATTATCAAGATATATTGCATTACAGTTCACAGAATCTGCTATCCATATTCCTTGTTCTGACACAAATATTGAAATATCCTTTTGTGGAAGGCACCAATTGAACATTATATTGACACTGGAATATTCATGCACTAACCTCCACCCCAACCCACCCCCACAACACCACACCTTCTCTCATAAAACAAACACCAGTCGTGTATGTCCTTGATAAAGCAAAAGTAATGAAGACATTGTTTGGGAATATGTGTGTATTGTTCCTTGAGCGCAATAAGGCACAATCAGCAGATGACACTTTGTTACACTTGAGGGATGATGTGTATCTTTCTGTATGATAGAGATGGGCGGTGTTCAATAAACAATGTTCGGTATCTGTATCAATACCGATTTACTGTACCCAGGGAATCCCTAACTACCAAAATTTCGGTATTGACAAATATTCTGGAAATTTGTTAACCCTTTACCCAATGAATCACCCGCATCCCGCTGCGTAATATGCAAATTCAGCAGTTGAAAAAATATTATTTTTCAAAAAATTTCAACAAAACCATATCATGTGACCCCTCATTGGAACGAGCTCATCGAGCTCGTTCCAACAAGTGGTCATATGGTATGGTTTTGTTGAAAGTTTTTGAAAAAATTTAAAAAATGATATTTAAAATAATAAATTTTGATATCATCTGCGTTGGGGAAAGGGTTAAAAAATAAAAGGCCAAACAACAAAACATTACGCAAAATTCATGACACAAAGAGCCCATGAACTGTTTATTTCTAAAGGCATTCACCATCGGTTATTTGATGTAACAAAAAAGATGAAAGAAAATACCCAGGGGGTGTTTTCTCTCTGCTTCTTTGTTACCTCAAATAACCAATGGTGATTGCCTGTCTTACTTCCAGCATTTTGACAATTTGGGAGCTTTTTCTGCAGTAAAATGGGGATGGGGATGTGAGTACATGTATGATGTTGAAACTGAATACCGTACTGAAACTGAGGTAAATCATTATAAAAATACTGATACCGAAACCGAACTTGAAATTTCAATACCACCCTGCTCTACTGTATGACGCATTTTCTAGAACATGCAGACTATTTATATTTATTTATTGGGATTTTAACGACACTTTCGACAGCCAGAGTCACCTCGTGTCAGACAGTTTTATGGGTGGAAGAAGCCGGAGTTCCCAGAGAGAACCACCGTGCAATGGGAAGCAACTGTCAAGACTCCCCTTCAAATTTAATATTTTTTCAATTTTCGCCTTCAAAACATAGCTAATAACCCCATTAGATCATCTTAGCTATTCCAATGATGGGTAATAAATGATATGATAAATAAATAAATGAAGCAATTAATTAAAATTTTGCTAATGATTTTTATTACCTGGTAAATGCATGTGTGGCCACCACTGCCCATGCGTGGATTATGACCAGTCCATGGAGACTGTACTGAATTCATGTAATTTTTGGGGGTGTAACAATGAAGCATCCAAGTTTAATCCTTTACCCAAGGCAGAGAATATCAAAATTTATTTTTTTATTTCTGTTTTTGAAATTTTTAAAAAAAATTTCAACAAAACCATATCATGTGACCCCTCATTGGAACGAGCTCGATGATCACGATATGGTTTTGTTGAAATATTTAAAAAAAAAAAAAAAAATTTCAACTGCTCAATTTGCAAATTACGTGGGCAGATGCGGGCGATTCATTAGGTAAAGGGTTAAGAATGTCTTTGGGTGATGTAACAGTATAGGTCATCACAATTCAAAACTGAGATCAAATTGTACACTCAGATATTAACTCACAGCACACTGATGTCAGAATAACAAAATTTCAAGAAAAAAATTTCTGCCATGATACAACGATTACTAGGAATTTAACCAATTCAATCCCATTTGATTCAATAACTAACAAGACTGAATGGTCAAATTCTTACAAGCATTATGGTAAAAATTTGCTACTTTAAATTTTCGGTAATTTGATACCAGTATGCAGAGGGTTAACCCTTTACCTAACGAATAGCCCGCATCCGTCTGCGTAATTTGGAAATTGAGCAGTTGAAAAAGTTAAATTTTTCAAAATATTTCAACAAAACCATATCATGTGACCCCTCATGAGAGGTCACATGTTATGGTTTTGTTGAAGTTTTTGGAACAATTTAAAAAATAGTAATTAAAATAATAAAATTTCATTTTCCCTGCGTTGGGTAAAGGGTTAAAGACTTCTTGACTAGTGCTCAAACGACTAGTGAATTCCAAAGTCAACTAGTCAATACCCAAAAGTCAAGTCGACTTCGACTAGTCATTGGTGATAACTTGTCTCCTTATAACAGTGTTGGTGTTCCAGTAGAGTGCTGAAGGTCCAAATTTGGCTTCACTTGGGCATTCATATACAGCAACTTACTGGAACATTATTCTGTTAATGTGCTTCTAATTATGCTAAGAGTGAAATTACAGTCTTATTTAATTTGCCTTGTTGCGATTTATGGGAGAGTGCCTATAGGCACTCTCCCATAAATTGCAACAAGGCAAATTAATAACATATCCTGATAGCCCAAAATAATTCAGCACTCTACTAGTACCAGTTAAAACAAACTACTGTCACTACTATTAGATGGCAATAGATGTATACATTGATTGCCGAATATTGCTGTTCAAACTGTCTGACAGTGGCACAGAAGGGATACTATTTACCTAAAAGCTTGAACTCCTCTGACTAGTCGACTGCACAATTGAGAGTCGACTACTGATTTGCCCAGAGTCGACATCGACTAGTCGACTAATCATTTGAGTACTATTCTTGACTTCACAACTTCTTCCACATTTTTATCAATTTTTTTAACCCTGAATGGCCTATTTCAGACTTTGGTCAATTTTTACTGTATTATTTACATTTATTTATTTATTGGTGTTTAAGGTCAAATATTTCTGCACAATGGCTAATCGTGACCACAACAGTTTTATGGGTGGAGGAAGCCGGAGTATCCAGAGAGAACCACCGAGCAACTGTCAGCTCCCCAACATACTAATTCCACACAAGCAGGGTTAGCATTGGTTGAAGACAAACGCACCATCCACATGCACTACACCTTAGTACACATCACCGTTCCCCCATGTGGGCAATGGGGTAGAAGTGTCTTGCCCAAGGACACAACGCGGATGCCGCAGGTGGGTTTTACTGTATAAGAAAAGGTGCTCCAACTTGCTGTGCTTGGGTAAATTTGCAAGGTACACTCACTGGCAGTTGTTTCTAGACAAGTCTTGGCTGCCTATATAGGCAGCCAAGACTTGTGTAGACACACTGCAAAGTCACAGAGCATTAAATTTTACAGTGTGGCAAAAGGGTAAGAAAAATCTCCAATCCTTTAAGGGTTAAACAGGTACACATTTAATCCATGATAACTGCACATTCAGTAACGAAAAAAAAACTTAATAAAAAAAAATGTTCTCACATGTCTTTCTTTCAGAAAATGAATAATTGAAATAACGTGTCCATTTTTAACAAATATTTTTGAGAACTGAATCTTTTTGTATCAACACAAACGTTTGTAATTTCATATGACGTGCATGATAATAACTTAGGATTGGTCTTAGACTACAGTAAAATATGTTTGTCATATCATTACATAACCTAAGTGGGAAATTCCTAAATGAAGTGCAATGCTCAGTATCAAGTGCGATGTTCTTTATGATCTATATGCTTTGTTATGGCTGAAAATGGAAACCTAGATATGTAGAACCATCCAATGTTTTATAACAGGGATGCCAAAAATAAAAACATCTGTGTGGCCTTAAAGTAGGTCCAGCAAATATGTCATTGTGTGACCCATTTCAATCCTCATAATCTGTTTTTAACCCTTTAGAGTATGGCTGCCATAAATCGTTAATTTCCACGGGTGGGGAATATTTCCATGGATGTTATAATAGATTCCAAACACAAATTATAGGAACAATCTTCAAAAATTTAATTAATAAAGCACCGGGTACAACCCGGTGCTTCATTAATTAAAATTTTACTGATGATGATTTTTATTACCTGTTGAACACCTGTGTGGACATCACTGCCCATGCGTGGATTACGACCACGCCACTCCACGACAACTGTACTGAATTATTATTATTTACTGGTGTTTAAGGCCACATACTTATGCACAATGGCTAATTGTGACCGTGACAGTTTTACAGGTGGAGGAAGCTGAAGTACCCGAAGAGAACCACTGAGCATCGACAAGCAACTGTCAGCTCCTCAACATTCTAACTCTGTTCAAGCTTTGCTCAAGCTGGGTTACAGTGGTTGAAGACATGTGCACGTGTAGTACGCCTTAGTACATGATGTCATTATGCCCCCATGTAGGCAACCAGGATAAAGTGCCTTGCCCACGGACACAATGCGGGTTGTCCTAGATGGGGATCAAACTCTAGCATAGATGTCCAACAGTCTACCACAGAGCCACCATGCTCCCGACTGTACTCTATCAAACATGAAAGAAAAATTATTGAATAACATTTTTTCGCTTTTTGCATCCAAAATATAGTTTATAACCCCTCACTGGAATGAGCTCAATAAGCTTGTTTCAATAGGGGGTCATAAACTATGTTTTTGAGACAAAAACATGAAAAAAAATAATTAAAATTGACTGGTGATTTTTTAGAACAACGCTGGTCGATTTTGTCCCTTATGTTGAGTAAAGGGTCGTATAATGAAATTCATTCAGTGTAGTCAAATAGTAATATCTTGGTGTCTGTAAAACTCATGGCCCCGGTCCTGGTACTGGAGCTAGAAGACCAGGGATACTGGGTCAAGGCCAGTGAGTCTAAAAGAAATGGGGCAATTCGTAGGAGTCCTCTTCAGACAATCGATATAATAGTATTTCATTTAATAATGTAACTTAGGAAATAATTTTAGATACAACTGGACATGATAAATGAATTAAGCTTCACTGTATTAATTCACATACTAATTGGATCCACCACCAATAATAATAAAAGCAAGGTGCAACGCCACCAGTATCCCCTGCAAAGAAGTGGGTTACCAAAAGGGGACAAAGTTGAAAAAAGCAGAAAAAGGCCCATAACTCTAGGAAAAAAAATGGACAAAACCTGTCACTTGTGAATAACTTTTCCCCCATGGTAATCTATCAGCAAACCATAAAGATCATTTAATCCAACATCCACTGATTTGGCGGGGGATAATAATTTTTTCCCCACAGATCCATTCCAACAAATGAATGAATGAATGTTTATTTGCAATATATGTAACGCTTACATGTACAAAGTAATCATAATACAAGATTAAATATAATTAGATGAATGTGGATGTATGAAAACAATTATTCAATTGGTTACATATATTGCGTGGAGATGGCATATCCTAGTTGGCTGTCTTCCTGCCAAATCCACCAGACAGGCTATAACATTTATCGCAGACTGCAGTTTGTATTGGTTGGTGACGTATAGAAGACCTTCGATCCAGGTTGCTGTTAAGGTTGACTTACTCACTCTCGCGGATCGTTATTAGCATCCACAAGATGTTGATTTGATTCTTATAACTGTTGAATGTGGGTTCAATGGATAGTGGATGGCTTGTGGATAAATGTCAGTTTCACTGTTGCAACTTCAATTTGGTTATGAGACAAAATTGAATTTTAACGCATTTTTTGTGATATGATATCCGCCAATGAACTGTATTCTACAGTTCATTGATAGATATTATATCACAAAATATGTCACTTTGTGTTACTCAAGAAAAATACATGACACACAAACATTATCCAAAATTCTTCAAAAATGTTGCAAGAGTGAAAAATAGGCCTCATGGTCATAAAGCTTTCATAACCTTTGCATAACATGAGCAGCTGATCCCAGAATTCTCGTATTTATGTTATAACAACACAAAAGAGCAAAATGTCATGCTATATTTTAAAAATAGAAATTATTTTTGCACGACTAAACCCGCACATAGAGAGAATGAAGTTTCTGACATCTTCAATAAAATTTCAAACTGTTATACAGAACAAGTTAAAAAAAATCTCCCAGAAGCTAAAGATACGTATTATGGTACTGTATGGTTTGGACAATTTTCAGGAATTTCTATCACAATTTAACTCTTTACCTAACACGAAAGGCAGACAACACTTGCAAATAAAAATCTCGAAAAATGAAAAAAAAATAATTTGGGGCTGGTAGTGAATTCTGGTAATAGCTGTATGGGCAGCCAAAACAGACGAGGAAAAACTGCTTCTTTACTTTGACAGTTGTTTTGAAAAATGCTTCAGACTGTACTATGGAGCACCCCTACTGGTGTCAAAGTTTGTCTGACCTGAGGCCTTAACTGATAAGAGAACTAAATTATTTTTAGTCATCAATATTTGTTCGTATGTCTTTACATTGTTACAATTTATGGGAGAATACCCACATCCACTATACTTTAATTGTAACAAGGCAATTTTTTACAGAATACATAACTTCACTTCAAAGATAACATATAAAGAACATCTACAAACAATGAAGCTTTTAAGTTTTGGTACACACACTTTAAAATAAAAGCAAACACCCAATGAGTTAAGGGTCAATATGAAGAAAATAGCGAACTCACATTCACTTCACATTTGATAACATATCAATAATTTATCTATCCCAAACAGGGGTGGTGCCAGGGATTTCTCGACAGGGGGGCTGACCTCTCCGACAGGGGGGCTATAACATTTGACCTCCCAAACGAAGGAAAATGAGTGAAAATTGGTAAATTGGAGAACCATAATAGAAGCAAATTGAGTATGTTTGTTGATTATTTAACCCTTTACCTAACCTGAAAAGCAGACGACACTTGCAAAAATAATTCTTGAATAACTAATTTTTTGTCTCAAAAACATAGGTTATGACCCCTTGTTGGAACGATCTCGACGAGATCATTCCAAAGAGGGATCATAACCTGTGTTTTTGAGACAAAAAATGTAAAAAATAATGAAAATTAACTGGCGATTTTTGAGAATAGCGCTGGCCGGTTTTTCCGTTACCTTAGGTAAAGGGTTAAAGTAAACATTATTATAATAAGGTCCGGAAATATTTCATCTATAAAGCCAGTTTGACGAACGACATTAAGGAATTTCGTGAGAATCACTATTCTCTATCAAAGTTCCAGTGCTGCATGGGTTTGAGACTGAGAAGACGAGATATCTACATTTGATTGTCGGAAATTTCTCGTGAAGTCGGGTTTACGAGACTCTCCGACGGACTGACTAAAAATCTCTGACGGGGGGGTGGGGGGGGCCTCTTCTGACCCCCAACCCCCCTTGGCGCCACCACTGATCCCAAATCTGCCCATCCACAACTACATAGGGTTGCCACGAGTGAAATTTCATCTGGTAGTTATGTTTTGTTTGTTTTATTGAGTATCAACAACACTTTGAACAGCCAGGGTCACATCGTGTCAGAAAGTTTCCTGGGTGGAAGAAGCCGGAGTATCCAAAGAGAACCACTGAGCAGTCTGACACTGCACAAGCAGGGTTCGCAGCAACTGAAGGCAAGTGCACTATCAACATGCATCTCCTCTACGAGACGTGATGTGACGACTCGGATCACTTCACTGTAGCCATAAAAGGTTTATTATATGACTTATGCATGTAGTTCAACATCGCATGCCAATGCTAGCATTAACAATTCCCCCTAACATTTTTTGGTAAATTGGTTTGAAGTAAAAAAGAACTATTTTTGTTTACACTTATTTTTGTAACTTGGTGTTGTCACATTCAACTCAAACACTGACAAGTGAAAATTGCCCAGAAATGCTTCTTCAACATCCCAATCATCTGCACAACCCATTTTAATTGCATTAAAAATCAAAAATTGAAATTTTATTTATTTTTAACTAAGGCAGAAGCAATGGTTGCTAGCAGAGGAAACTGTAACCAAACCTGGACCGCCGTTCGAGCGCACCCATTCCAGCTTGATGTAAAGTACTCTCTGTGACCAGAACAGCTAATGAGGCAAAATTTAAATGCATCCGTAATTAGTCCGTCAACTATAGTGATACGGAATCGGAATCCACACTGTGGATTTTCAGGGGACCAGGAAAAGTGTGTCAAACAGTAGTGATATTTAGCGGTTAAATTACATAGTACATGTAATATAATAAATGTCAAGAAGGGTTTGGTTTTAAAATATGCTCATAAAGCAATATGTTCTGACATTAATTACAAAAAATAAATGTAACAGAGAATGTCTGACAGTAATAGCTAATATATTTTATAACACTGAGTTTGATAAGTACTTACATGTAAGTAATTATAATTAGTATCTAGCCTAAAACTTCATGAAAAATTAAATTTGAAGTGTAGAGCTGATAAAAGCTATATCCATGTAATTGAATAAGACCCTTGCAGCACCAAAAATAACGATCTGGAAGTGATATGGTGTAACATGGAAATATAAAAGTTTTGAAGTTCACAAAGACCTGGCTCTGGTTTACTTGTACCTGTATTCATTATATAACTATAAACACATGCAAAATGGAATGAAAACATAAAATTGTGTTTTAAGATATCATGTTTATTATCGTAGATTAATTATACTGAAGATACAAGAAAATCCACACTAATAAATAGAGAAAGTGATGCTGATAATGATTAATAAACTTAGGTATTCTGCTTCTGCCACTATAATGAAGACGAGATGTCTTGTGGGAGCAGATTTCCTACAACAAGAACTCCAAGTATTTGCTTTCAACAATTGTGATGATTCTTGCCTGGACATTCATCAGGCCTGGCATTTTCAGGAGAGCGATTTATTCATTCACCTACAGCTCGCCTTAAAAAAATTAAGGAGGGCAAAAACTAGCCCTCCTGGCCATAAAAGTAATGATTACCATAACAGCCTATTCCTAAAACCCACATCTTTTCAGATCTCTGCTATGTTAGTGGTCTCTGTAAGATGGCTACACTGCCCCTCCTACACCTCTGGGCCTTGCCAAGGCCCGGAGGTGTGGGAGGGGCAGTGTAGCCATCACACAGAGACTACCTTGTTAGCAGCACTAAATCAAATGTACAAACCCACAAGGCAGAATTCATTAATAGTAAAACTTTATTCTGCCACTTTTAGCTTTTGTAAGCTTGAGGAAAGCTAATCACTCCCCTAGGCCATGCGAAAGGTGAGATGTTTAGCCATCCTGCATTTTTGGGTCTGACTCATTGACTAGTAACGCACCAAATTACTTTTGGTATTTATTTATTTATTTATTTATTCATTTATTTATTTTATTGGTGTTGAAAGACACTTTCAAACAGCAGGGTCACCTCGTGTCTAACTGTTTTACAGGTGGAGGAAGCCTGAGTACCCGGAGAGAACATCCGAGCAATGGCGAGCAACTGCCAGACTCCCCAACATACTAACTCCACACAAGCTGGGTTACCACTGGTTGAAGACAGGTGCACCATCTATATGCAGTACACCTTAGGACACAGCACCATTGTTCCCCCACATGGACAGTCAGTGCCTTGCCCAAGGACAAAACACAGTTGCCCAAGGACAAAACACAGTTACCCCTGGTGGAGATCGAACCATGGAATTCTTAGTTTGAGGTTCAATGCCGTAACCACTAAGCCACCACGATCTTTTGAATTTCATAGAGAGTAATCGCTTGACTGAACTGGTTACGTGAAATAATTCATGAGAGGTGAGGGATGTTGTACAAACAAGAGTGTGCGAATGCGCACGAGTGTTTTACAATATAGTCCCTCGCCTCGAATGAATTATTTCACGTAACCAGTCCAGTCACGCTATTACTCTGTTTATTAACCCTTTACCTAACGTACTGTCAAAAACGTCCAGCGCTATTCTCAAAACTCGCCAATTAATTTTCATTATTTTTTCATAGGTTATGACACCTCATTGGAACGAGCTTGTCGAGCTCGTTCCAATGAGGGATCATAACTTATGTTTTTGAGACAAAAAATGAAAATAATAGTTATTCAAGAATTTTTTTTTGCAAGTGTCGTCTGCTTTTCATGTTAGGTAAAGGGTTAAAAAAAAACAAAAAAAACAATGAAGTCCCCATTACACCCATGGCAAAGCGTCTTCATTTGCGCGCACGGATGCATGACACAATTGTTGATTGCATAATTCACTTGTGAAGTTATCGTTTATAATCAAACCCAGAAATCCCAGTAAATCACACTTTGGAAAGTATAATAAATTAAAATATTGGTTTGACAACAAGAAAGTTCTGTTGATGAAAAACATATTTGTTGCTCATTTTTGAAAAGTGACAATAAAAGTTCTCTCCAATGAACTGTAACAATTATTACACATAAAACAGTGTCCCGAAACTGTCAAAACTACTCCAAGTAAAAAGCATTGCATATGAATATACTCACATCTGTAATGACCAATCAATCAGAAATACAATACTGAGAATAACAGCATCCAGTTGGAAAGAGCACGGCCACAAAAATCATCTTATGAGAAGTCTTATGTGGATAAAACATCACCTGCTACAGATTTCTGTGGCCAAAACATAACTCCAAGCACAAGATTTTACTATCTCTCAATGTGACATGTAACAAAATACTATGCTATCAAAATTCAATTATTGGAGAAGTTTGTGTAAGGCAGCCAACCTTTAATAAACATTCTATTAGAAATTGACCTACATCAATTAGTTTACATCCAAGTTTATGGCTAAGATTGCTGTTAACCTTACTAAGCTAGACATAAAACAAGATGCGCTTACCCATATTTCCAGCAGTTAACATTCGCAATGCTGAACGTTTAATTCTCTAGAAAAACATGTTGTAAGGCCATACAAAGAAGATCTTCTGTTTCTCAGGCCATTATTTGTAAAATTGCATGCGGGCGAGCGGTTTTTTATTTTATTTTTTATTTCTGTAATTATTTCTTTGCCATCAAAAGTTCATCTTCTTGGGTTATGTTTTTGGCCTCATAATCTATGGAATCGCACGAGTGGTGGCGTATTTCATCCCTTGAGAGCAAGAAAGCATTGCAAAGCCTTCTTGCACTCAACGGACAAATTTATCAATTTTTTTAACTTGAGTAAAATATCAGACATAAACTATTTAATTTTTTTTCAACGATTACATTGGTTATAAAAAGCGAGCATGCGGCAGCCAAAATGACCATGCGGGAGGGCCTGAGAAACAACAAACTTTTTATTTTTTTAGGCCTAACAAGGGCTACTCAAAGGGTGGGCCAATGCCCCCGGCCCGTAGGTATGTTCTAAGTAGCCTTAAAGGTACTGTGGACAGAAAAATTTCTAAGTCGAAAGAGTGAAAAACAGAAAAGTCAAACAAGCGAAAAAGTGCCATAACTCTGGGAAAATTATTGGACGGAACCCATTCCTGCATATCTGTTCCCCCATGTGGGTCTATCGTTTGTTTGTTGGTGGTTAACGTCACATATTTATGCACCATGGCTAATCGTGACACAACATGGAGATGAAGTCAAGTTTAGTCAATCGTTGATCAACATGTTGCCCATTTTAGAGGACTTTCACCCCAAGCATTGGTGACTGGGTCCTATTTTACTAGTAAAGCGGAACTGGTTTACCACAGTAAACAAGTGCTGCTTACTTCCCGGGGTTCCCACGGGGAATGTGGGTCTATCAGCATACCACAGGAGATCCAAGACAGATGGATGGACAGATGGATGGACAGAGGGCTTCACTAGATACCTCTGAATCCTCCATCGGAGGTTGGGACATAATAAGGCCCCACAAAATAGATCTGTTTCTTAGGCCATTTTTTTTGTTAATTTGCAAGTGGGATGACATTTTTTTATTTTATTTTTGCAATATTATTTCTTGGCCATCAAAAGTTCATGTTCTTGGTTTGTTTTTTGTTTTACGCCTCATAATCTACAGAATAGCATGGGATGGTGGTGTATTTCGCCCCTTGAGTGCAAAAAAAATTTGCAATGATGAAGCATTGCAAAGCCTTGTTGCACTCAAGGAACAAATTTATCAATTTTAATGACTTTGATAAAATATCAGACACAAACCATTTCATCTTCAGTTTTTAAACTTTGCATGGGTTATAAAACGAGAGCATGAGGCAGCCAAAAGGACAATGCGGGAGGGCCAAAGAAACAGATTTTTCACTTGTTTTGGCCTTATTGGAGAGGTTTCTGTAAGGAAGCCAACCTTCAATAAACACTCCATGAGAAATTGACTACATCAATTAGTTCAGGTGGGAGCTTATGGCTAAGATTACTGTTAACCTGCCGACGCTAGACATAAAACAAGGTGCATTTATATCCAGCAGTTAACTGTCTCAATGCCGAACCTTGTGTGTTTGTTTGTTGGTGGTTAACGTCACATATTTATGCACCATGGCTAATCGTGACACAACATGGAGATGAAGTCAAGTTTAGTCAATCGTTGATCTACATGTTGCCCATTTTAGAGGACTTTCACGCCAAGCATTGGTGACTGGGTCCTATTTTACTAGTAAAGCGGAACTGGTTTACCACAGTAAACAAGTGCTGCTTACTTCCAGGGGTTCCCACGGGGAAATGTCGAACCTTAAATTCTCTAGAAAAACATGTACAGTATTAGAAAAAGGTTTTCTCGTAATTTTGTGTTAAATGAAGAGAGCTCAGCATTTTCTTGACACCCTGACACCATCAAAATATTAACACAATTAGACAGGCCTTTATTTTTTCGGTTTCACATCGCAAAATACAAAGCAAAAAAATGTGAGCTGCGATGCAATAGCTAGAATTGGTTAGCAGTTTTTTTGTTTTTTTTTTACTTCAGGACAAACTGTTAAAACACAAAGTATTTTCACAATCGCTGAATTGGATGTTATGATGTATATTAGGCCGCAAAGTGTGTAATATTTTTTTTTATCAACTACAGTATGTAGCTTCTAGTGGACATATAGCTTCTGACTGATGGCTGAGGGAACTCCAATTGTGTTGAACCCAGGCCTGGCATTCTTTATGAGTGCAGGAGTGCTGCACACCTAGAAAAAATTGAGGAGGGCAATTGCACCCCTTGATTTTCTGGAATGCCAAACCTGCTTGGGGCTGCCTTTAAAATCTTTTATCATTTCGGCCTGTGAGTTGGCCTACTGGCACATAGAACACATTGGAACTCAGGGAACGATTTGTCAATACTGCATTGATTTGAAATAATTCATGACCCATTCTGTGTCACATTTCGATAGATTTTGAGTGTAAAAGACAGTCACATAAGAATTAAATGCAACATTTTGAACTAGAGGTACTGTGAGCAAACTCACAAAGTGATACCCCCCGCACCTGAAATGTATAAGTTAGATTATCTCCCCTTGGAAATGTCAGAACAGAATTATATAGCTTCATGCACGTCTTCATATGGAGTTCTTCCATTGTGTAAAGTTTCATGAAAATTCTTCAAACGGTTTAGGAGGAGTTGTAATTACAAGGATGGACAGACGGTATAAGTTTGTTTACCTCCCCTTGGAAATATCAGAAAGGAATTATATTGCTTCATGCATATCTTCATATGGAGTTCTTCCATTATGTAAAGTTTCATGAAAATTCTTCAAACTGTTTAGGAGGAGTTGCGCTTACAAGGATGGACAGACGGACGGACAGGGTGATTCCTATATACCCCCCAAACTTTGTTTGCGGGGGGTATAATAATGAGAAGATGTGTGTGCCAATTTTTCCACTATGTAGTTGAATGTAGTACAATTTTTCAGTCACAATATTAATACCTTGAAGTGAATATAACCAAAATAGCATACAAGTTTTTGCATTGAAAATTTCCTGTGCAAATTGCACTCCCAAGCAATCTGAGGAGGGCAATTTTGATTTTCTAGATTGCCAGGCCTGTGAACCGAAATGTCTTGAACACACATTTACATATTTCTGAGATGTTTAAACACGTGTCTCATGAAACTGAAAGTACAATATATCACTTTTCACGTGTTCTAGAGGACACACACAACGATAAGAGGATATAATTAGACGAATTTGGAGATATATTAAAGATGGGATCAACCTAAATCATACCAATAGATTTTTTACCTAGTGTCAAGCACTTGAATACCAGTAACAGAATAAAATAATTTCTCTTCATTCACTTGGAAAATTGAGTTTCAATGTAAGACTAAGTTACAATCCCAGTAGTCCAAACTTGGACTTGAAGGCCATAATTTAATTTTTTACGTTGATAAGTCCTTGAAGGACGTACCAACATAAAGAAATAAATTACGACCTTCTGGACCAAGTTTGGACTACAATCCAAGATGCCAGGAAATTATGTCTTTCAGGTCAAGTTTTTTATATTTTCTCACTCAGGATGTCCTGGTTACATTTTTGAACTATTGATTTCTTTGCTCACTGCATTGATCTTAACTGGATGAGTTACAACAATGAAGGTACCAGAACGAAAGCCATCTTTTTCCTTGCTCATGTTTCCTCTTCAGTCAAACACATATATTTTGTCTGTATAAACTTGTTTTATTACAAATTATTTGAGAGTGCCAACAGGCACTCTCCAATAATTTTTAATAAAACAAATTTTGAATAACAAATTCAGACCACCAAAAAAATCTAACCCTCAACCTGTTTATTGATTTTAATACTCTGAAATTGCCAAAAATTGATTTTCCGGTCTATCAAAACAGGTGAAAAACTGAGTTTTTGCCACAGTTTTATGGTCTCGGAAGACAGGTGGTCTCTGAAGACAGATGGTCTCTCATGACAGGTCCATTATAGAGTGAAACCAATTGATATATGGCCACAGTGGTCTCTCAAGACAGGCAGTCTCTCACGACAGTGGTCTCTTATGACAGGTTTTACTGTAGCACACTTGATATGCAAAGCAACTACCGTATTTACTCGATGTATTGGGACACTCTATGATTTGGGACACACATTTTTTCCAGAAAAC
Source organism: Pictodentalium vernedei (assembly GCA_031216915.1). Lineage (NCBI taxonomy): Eukaryota > Metazoa > Mollusca > Scaphopoda > Dentaliida > Dentaliidae > Pictodentalium > Pictodentalium vernedei. Next base: position 424,772,038 of record CM062289.1, on the reverse strand, counting down.
TATATTTTTTTATGCTCCAAAGTTTGGGACATTCAGGAGATTTGTTTCCAGTTGGCCCGTCACTAGTAGCAGACGACACTCATAAAAAAAATTCTTGAGTAACTAAAAATTTTCATTTTTTGCTTCCAAAACATAGCTTATGATCCCTCGTTGGAACGAGCGCAATGCGCACATTCCAATGAGGGATCATAAGCTATGTTTTGGAAGCAAAAAATGAAAATATAAAAAAAAATTTGATGGCGATTTTCGTATACAGTGATGGAAAATGAATCACACACAACTTTATTCAGAATCAAATCAAGACCAGGCTGTGTTCTTTCCCCATTTTCTAAGAATTGGGACACCTGTGAAAATAATTATTTTTAGCTGTCCCAATACATAGAGTAAATACAGTACATATTTTGTATTATTTATTTACTTATTTATTCGTTGGTGTTCAAGGTCACATATTTCTGCACAATGGCTAATCGTGACCCCCCAAATGGAGATACGTCAAGTTTAGTCTATCGTTTATACCCATGCTGTCCATTTTATAGGACTCCACCCCAAGCATTGGTGACCGGGTCCTATTTAACCAGTAAAAGCATTGGTGACCGGGTCCCATTTAACCAGTAAAACAGAGCTTGTTTACCACAGTAAACAAACACTGCATCACTTCCTGGCATTCCCACGGGGGATTTCTATTACACAGGTGGGGACAGACATCCTGAGAGGGCCAGTATGCAAATAGAGTGTCAGTAATAGCAATATGAAAACAATAATTAGTCTTCAAAACGGGGTAAAGAAACACACAGAAATTAAACACCTGGCACTAAGAATGTTAAGAGATTTTTTTTTTTTGAGAACAAATTAATCGTGACAAATTATCTGTTTAATATTATCTCCTTCTCATTGTTAAAGCAAACTACATTCTTCCTTACAACCCCCAAGTCTGAACATGAATAATAAATACCACCTCATTAGTGGTATCATGTTAAGTTTTGTAACTTTATACTTACAAATAGAACACAATGAAATATCTACTGACATTGCATTATTGCTCTGAACTTTGACACCAGCAAGATTTTTAATAGCAAGAAATTCGTAGATAGATCACTTTTCAGCTGCAAGGAATCATATTTAAAGGGATTTATCTGTGTATTGTTGGAAAGAGTCCAAGTCCCAACTCATTTAGAAATTTTACTGATGTATTATGCCAAATTAGGGAATTAGTATTTCAGATGGGTGTTTAGACTTGGCCCCCTTCTGAGGCCCACCTGGCCTAATAGCCTCGGACAGGAGCAGACTCTTACAGAAGCTGTACAGCCAGTCTTGAATTTCATGATCTCACCAAGTTTTCAGAGCGATAGAATTTATTTTTTCAATTTTCAATCAAGAGTGAGGAGATTATGGATATGTAGCTGGTAAATGTAAAACTAACATGCTAAATGAGATTGGGAATAGGGCTGATAAACAGACCCAGTGAACAAAATTTCAAAAATGACTCTAACCAACTGACCATTCACGTGGTTTGGAGATGGCTAACTGAATGCTCGGCTACATAAAAATTGTAGGGAAACTGCCTGTTTTTATCATTAACAAGTATTCATACATTGCATTGTATGGAATTGAAATATATATAGCCTCTCAAGGCAAAAGTCTAAAAAGGTATCAAGACACAAGAAAGGCTGATTAACTCTAAAGTTAAAGGCTTCATATTCTGTGGATGTTTTTTATATTATCTTGAAAGTAAAATTACTTCATCTCCATCGATTTGCATTGTTAAAATTTATGGGAGAGTGCCTATAGGTACTCTCCCATTAATTGTAACAAGACAAAAATGTGTAAACAAATCTTGAGGCTGAGAAAAAATTAACACTCTACCAGTTAAGTTACTCAGACTTTATCATTCAAGATGCAACCTTTGGCTAACCGGTAATCCATTCGTGTGTATTTAAATTTGTGTAAACACCACGCGAACGAACCGAGTGTTCTCATCAAATTTTGCACACTGCAGATCCGGTGGAGTGCTTGACAAATCCCTTATTTCTGTCACCATTGTTAAGAATGTTCTAATATTTCATAATATTTTTAGATAAACAAGCAAAGACCAATACCGGATCTGGACCTGCATCGCTGCATGCAATTGAATCGGCAAACAGGAAGTGGCTGCACGGCAGATCAGAAAATTGCATACCTGATACAACTGATCATTATCAGGCTCCAGATGAAATATAAAATCAATCCCTTGCATAGAAGTCGAGAAAAGTTTGACGAAAAATTTCAATGTTCAGTGGGTACAGTAAAATTTCAAAGTATCGGCAAACAGGAAGTGGCTGCACGGCAGATCTGAAAATTGCTTACACGATACAACTCATCATTATGAAGCAGCAGACTAAATATAAAATCATTCCCTTTCAAAGAAGCCAAGAAAACCTTGACGGAAAAAGTGTTTCGACAGCTTGACGGACAGACAGACGGAGTGGAGTGGTTACTAGACCTGCTCTGCCACTGGCGACGCAGGTAAAAAATAGTTTTTAGTTATTCAAAAATCTCTTTTTTTATGCAAATAATGTTTTTCTATTGAGTTTGGTAAAAGGCCAAGTGGATTGATTGAGTTTTATTTAGCAGTATACAAGTACAAATGCAAATAGTAGTACAGTAATGTTAATCATAATTTTGGCACGAAAGAAAGATATACCCATGTGATGAATGTGTAAAGTTAGTTGGTGTTTATGATCTCTTCAGTACATACGTTCATTTGTGTAATCAATTTTGATATACTCAGACTTGTTGCCTCTAGTGTTCAACCGATGATCGGAACCGGCCACCACAATCGGCCGATTGTAGGCAATCGGATGACAACGGCAACAGCTCCTGGAACATCAGTTCAACCGATTGTTGCCAAGCATTTTGCAATGATTCATTAATCGCATTTTATTATCTTGTTCAACTGCTAATGTAAAATGATGCCAATGATACCATTCAATAAAGTTGAGAAAGAACCACAGTGTATATGCTTAATCTCTCCAGATGCCCCTTTTACGGGATATACAAGTTAAACGACAAGTGAAGCTTACAATTGAACGTACTTGCGGCAATCGCCAGTTCCTACCAGGAAAGTGAAGACTGTACTCCATTGACTCAGGTCACAGTAAAATTACCAGTCGCGCACACTTGGGCGGTAAACGTGGCTCTGTGAGAGCCACGTTTACCGCCCAAGTTTGTGCGACTGGTAATTTTACTACGACTTCAGTCAACAAAGAAAAATGTTTAGTTTTATGTAGTTCTTTCGAGCCTTGACTTGTCTAGTAGTGCATGGCATTACAATCGAGATCAGCATCAGAATCGGCCGATTGTGAGCTCAAACAACCGGTAATCGGTCTGCGACCATTTTTGGTAATCGGTTGAACACTAGTTGCCTCTATAGCCATTCCACAACATACCTGAGAGCAATCATCTGAGATGACCGAGAGCTATAATTCCAATGAAAATCTCATCCAATCAGGTTCTTTGGTCTACAGCAGATATCTTTATTATTTATTTATTGGTGTTTAAGATCACATACTTCTGCACAATGGCTAATCATGACCACAACATAGAGATAAAGTCAAGGTCACCCAACCGTTTATACTCCATGTTGCCTATTTTAGTGGACTCGAACCCCAAGCATCAGTGACTGGGTCCTATTTTACCAGTGAAACAGAGCTTGTTTACCACAGTAAATGAGCACAGCCCATATCTTTAACAGTCCCCACTCTGTGGTCTAAATATTTAAATTTCAACATACAGTTATTTCCCATAATGCAACTAGAAATTTAAACAATTCAATTTAGTTTGACAGAGCTCACTGAGCTCTGTCAAACAAAATCAAACTGGTTAAATTCTTAGTTGCATCCTGGGAAAAATTAGCAGACTGAAATTTAGAGATTTCAACATCAGTGTGCAGAGGGTTAAACATGTTTCAAAAAAGGGGCATAACTTTGGCAAAAAAAAGGTCCAATTGAAACCATAATTGCAGGTCCACAGGTTCCCATGGTAGTGAACATCCATACCAAGTTTTAAAGGAATCAATCCATAAACATCTGAGAAAATCTACGGACGAAATCCTTGGCAATTCAGGCATTCTAAGACAAAAAGGATCATAACTCTGACAAAGAAAAGGTCCAATCGAACCTATAATCACAGGTACATAGGAGCTCATGGTAATGGACATCCAATCATCCATACCAAGTTTCAAAGGAATTGAGCCATAAACATCTGAGAAAATCTCTGGACAAAATTCAGACATTCTAAGATGAAAAGGGGCATAATTGTGGCAAAAATAATCCAACTGGAACTATAATTGCAGGTGCCCATGTTGGTGAACATTCATACCAAGTTTTGAGCAGATTGGTCCATAAATGTCAAAGAAAATCTCCTAACAAAATTATGTCTATGGATGGATGGATGGACGGATGATCGGACAGATGGTCAGACAGATGGTCAGACAGATGGGTGGGCGGACAGGTGGATGGACAAGATTATTCCAGTATACCCCCCACCTCCCTGAACTCGTTGCTAGGGGTATAAAAAAATTTACATTTTCCATAGTTTTCTCTGGATCACCATATAACATAAGAGTGATACTAGGGGTGTGGCCCAATTTTGCATGTTCTGTGTATAGAGAACACATTAGGCCACACAAAGTAGATCTTCTGTTTCTCAGCCCATTATTTGTAAAATTGCATGAGTGTGAGCGGTTTTATTTTATTTTTTTATTTCTGTAATTATTTCTTTGCCATCAAAAGTTCATGTTCTTGGTTTATGTTTTAGGCCTCATAATCTATGGAATAGCTGGGAATATATAGCATGGGTGGTTGTGTATTTCGTCGCTTGAGTGCAAGAAGGCTTTCCAATGCTAATGCATTGCATAGTCTTCTTGCACTCAAGGGACAAATTTATGAATTTTTTTAACTTGAGGAAAATATCAGACATAAACCATTTAATTTTTATTTTTTTTAAGTTTACATTGGTTATAAAGAGAGCATGCTGGCAGCCAAAAGGACCATGTGGGAGGACCTGAGAAACAGATTTCTAATTTATTTAGGCCTTAGTGGACAGGGTTCAGTGTCTTCATACAGGCATTCTCCCATAAACTGTAACTAGGCAAATCCAAGAACACTAAATAATTCCATATTCAAGATAATAGGAAGACCATTCACAGAATATGCAGCCTTTTAGTTATGGTACGTGCACTTCATAATAAAGCCATAATGCAGGCATCCAGCATTGTTTCAGTTAAAGGGTATATTAGATGAAAGAACAGGGAAAACAACAGTTTGTGTGGATTTAAAATAAGAGATAGCTACTCACTTAGTCCATAGATCCATGTTCTGTGTCAGCACAAAGTGATTTTGACAAATTACCTGTGTAAATTTTACCCACAATGAAGACTGAATGGATTTTCGAGCATACCTGCCGATAATTATATAATGTGTAACACATTCATTTAATACTATTACCAATTATCACTATTTAAAGCTTGGCAGATATATAATTATAAAATTACTTCTAATTATCACTTTGTCTGGATGTTAGAGCTTTGTGTACCTTATCTTTTGCACTCGGAATTATATACTGTTACAAATACATGTTCATGTGCATTTAATGGTAATTTTTAAAGTATATAATTTGATATGAATCATATGGACAGCACAAGTACCTGATTACCTGTCTTCTAATTGTGAAAATCGATACATTAGGTGCCACATAGTAGATCTTCTGTTTCTCAGGCTATTTTTTGTAAAATTGCATGTGGGCGGGCAGTTTTTAGTCCCCTACCGGCATCGCCAGAGGGGACTATAGGTTTGCACTCTGTCCATCCATCAGTCTGTAGGTCTGTCAGTCTGTAGGTCTGTCAGTCTGTCAGTCTGTAGGTCTGTCAGTCTGTAGGTCTGTCAGTCTGTCAGTCTGTAGGTCTGTCAGTCTGTCAGTCACACTTTAGTTTTCCGGAATTTTTTTGGAAACGCTTCAACGGAATGATTTCATTTTTGGTAAACTACTATAGAATGATGACTTACAGATCAAGTTTGAGTTTCATGCTGATTGCATTATTCTTGTGTGAGTTATGGCCCTTGGAAATATGGAAAAGCACCAAAATATCAGTTTTCTGGACTTTTTTTGGAAATGCTTCAACGGAATTCATGCTGATCACATCTAGGTTATAACATTTGTATAATTATTAATGCTCATTAGTCCGGTAGGGGACATTGTATTGCAACAGCGATATGTGCGCTCTTGTTTAATTTTATTTTTGTAATTATTTCTTTGCCTTCAAAAGTTCATGTTCTTGGTTTGTTTTATGTTTTAGGCCTCAGAATCTACAGAATAGCATGGTTGGTGGTGTATTTTGTCCCTTGAGTGCAAGAAGGCTTTGCAATGCTAAAGCATTCCAAAGCCTTGTTGCACTCAAGGGACAAATTTATCAATTTTATTAATTTGGGTAAAATATCAGACATAAACCATTAAATTTTAATTTTTTAAAATTTGTTTTCACTGGTTTTAAAAAGAGAGTATTACTCAAACCCATCAATTATTATAGGCGACGGCTTATATAAGCTACAGTACATGGAGAGTGGATTGTAACTAAATCACCCACAGAGTGGAGTTATCACCCAAGCTATAACTTTCAAATTTTGTACTTATCGAGAAAAAACACAAGCAATGTTTGAGCCAATGGACCTCCGGGTTTAACCCGGAGGTCCTTTGGCTGAAACTTTGCTGGTGCTGGTTATGCTTTGCAACAAATTTGCAATTATTCCTCGGGTGGAATCTATACTCTGCGGGTGATTTAGTGATAATACACTCTCCACGTACTGTAGGCGCTTTCTGCCGAATCCTCTTCATTGATATTGTCAGCTATTTCTATATGTCTTGCTATAATGCATACCTTACTATTATAAATTCTGTACAGTTAATGCAACATTATCAGTCTCTTGTATGTATTATATCATTCTGAATAAATATTGTTTAAACTAAATTATTATATTGTAACTTTTAGGCGAGGACTTAAATATGCCCTAGGCTTGATGCTGAATCCTGTTATTACGGTACCATCCCATAAGTTACACATTCCATTTGTCACACAGTCTAAATGACTATATAAACACCACCCTTGCACACCTATTATTGGTGTTAATGGTCTGTTCTGAATTAATTTCATTCAGTGACCATTTTCATCAACAGGGGATTTAAAAAAAAAAACAAATTAAATGGGTTTTGATGTTTATTGCTAATAAATATGCAACATGGCAGATAAATAAATGAAGAAAATAATAATGAAATGTAATTTTTCAAATACACAATACAACAAATTATCCTGATAGAATATTTGGACTACACATAATAATATTACACAATGATACACAAAAAGCAGATAAATAAATAGAGAAAACATACAATGTAAAACAAAATAAATGAAAATAATAATGAAATGGAATCTTTCAAATACACAAGATAATAAATAGTGATTGACAAAGCAGATAAATAAATAGAGATAATATATAACAAATTAACCTGATAGAATGGATTAATTTTACATATTAGCCTAGTTTCAACAAATGGCCGACACAATCGAGAAAGTCCATATCATTTTTCTCATGCCTCAACAGCTGTTCTTTCAGTCTTATCAATCTGTTGTCCATCTCTTTATACGCGCGTTTCCTTTGAGGAGGGGCTGCACCCATTCGCAATTGTAAAATTTTTGCTCTTTCAGCTACTTCTATATTTTCTTTATTGTTTCAACAAATCTATAGATATTGGGATGATGATGAGGTTTCGACCTGTTTATTCTATGGTGAAAGCCTTCTAAATTATTGTTTGTCCGTGGACCAGCTGTTGTAAAATGATTCCACATTGGAATAGGGAATCTGGCGTCATCATCCACCCATGTTGTTACAATGTAATCGTTGAACTGGGCTGTATTGTGGCCTTCAGGTGTCAAATCCATGACTTCCAACCATGCATCCTGTACTTTTTCAATGGGTAAAAGGGGAAGAGCTGCTGCTCGCCTTACCCAATCTTATGTTTCTTGATCTTCTCTATAGGCTGTAGCCAGACCCAGACTCTGAATTTTTCTCCAGATGGCTTGAGTGTAATGAAAAAAGCACCCCTTCACTTCAGCGTGTGGAAACTCTCTCTTTCTCTGTGTGGCTTGTATTGCAGCTATCTCAAAGTCAGTCTGCACCATTGAAGGTTGGAGTTGACAGTTTAGTTTATCTTCAACGGCAGCCTTTAAACATCTAAATAATCTACTATAGGTGTTGGCTTGTCGATCTGGAAGTAGTGCATATACTAGAGGGAATGTTGTAGATCCCTTTCTAACATGTAATATATACAGCTGGTTCCAAAGAGATGGACATGCTGAAAAGGTTCCATCCATATAAATTGTACTAGCGGCCTGAAGTAATCAAATCAAATCAAAAAGCCATTCAGGTGATAGTGTTTGTACAGAGTGAACAAGGTATGAGTTTTGAATACTTGAAAAAAAAATAAAACTAATTGATGATTACAGTAAAGCAAACTTCAATTGATTGCTTCTCACGTAATAACACATCATTATCTGTCGAGGGGTAACAGGTTGTTAACACTCTTTTATTAACTTCAAAACTGTGTGACTAATGACACATTTGGATTGTGTGACAAATGGGATGTGTAACTTATGGGCCCAAACCGTTATTACAGATAATTACACGAAAGTACAATAACTTCTATTGTTCATGTGTATTTTATATATTACAGTAAGTGTATAGTGTATTATCACCAAATCACCCACAGAGTGGACATTTCACTCAAGCAATAATTGCAAATTTGTTGCAAAGCATACCGAGTGCAAGAAAAGTTCCATTGGCTGAAACATTTCTTGCATTTTTTGTCCGTATGGACAGAATTTGAAATATTATAGTTTGTGTGATAACTCCACTCCACGGTTACAATCCACTCTCCATGTACTGTACATTTGTTACATGTAATTACTAATAACTTTTCAACAAATATTATTAAACTAATTTTTTTTGTACTCTGGGAGAAATGCATGTGTAAAAAGTATTAAAAACTTAAGTGTGTGCAATATTTTGCAAGAAATAATATTGGGGGTTTTTTTTAAATTGTTTTTTCCTTATTGTGACGTTATGTCCTGTTATACTTTGTCCATGTGACTTTATATCCATGCATCATTTTGACTGATGACATTATGTCCTGTGACCTCTGGGTCACCTTCAAATGATTTAAACCCTTTCGCGACTCAGCCAAACCAGCCCCCAGACTTGGGGTTAATTTCAGGATCATATCATCTGTTAGATAAAGGTTTACAAAATTCCATTCATTTGGATTCCTCCAATTCCTCGACCACGCCAGCCCCCTCTGCCATGTCCCTGACCAGCACTTCTTTTTCTACCGTGTCCCACTCCCACTGGCCAGTCCTATTCCAGACGTCATCTGGATTATTATTGGCAACATCATCTGAACGTCCAGCACTCATAGTAGTGTCATGTGTGTCAGCTTGATTTGAGCCCAACTGTACCACAGAATCCTGTTATCATTAGAGTGATATTCTTTCGTAGAATTACTGTGATTCTGGTGCAATTTGCGCTAAGACTGTAGCCAAGCAACTAAAGTGAAATAACTCTAAATTCATTTGGGCATGAAAATTACTTCTGTGAACTGATAGAGGTAGCACTCGTGGACTGTGGTGAGAGTAGATGCATTACTATGCCATCGGCGCACTGAGCTCCGATGGGTTTATAGTGTCAATTGACCACCGGCGCGGTGTGCACCTACGAGGCACAAAAGGGTTAACTTTTAAAGTAACATGTAGAAAACCATTAGAACTAAACTACATGTAACAACATGCATACAAACTAATAGTAAGCACTGACCTGATGGAATAAATTTCATATGACAGGAAATTGAAAATAAGTTGCAAAAACAAGAATTGCGAACTTGCAAAATGAAACAGATGGAATTCTGATCATATGGGGTACAACATTAGGCACAGATGACAAATTGAATACAGATATTTCTTTGTTCTGTATTGAATGCAAGATAAGTTAAATTATATAAGAAGACAGATGATACAATGCAAGATAAAAAACAAAGAAATAATCTCCGAAAAACTTTCATCATGCAATATCATCATATCCTATAACACATGTAATAGTAATAGAATACCAGATGTCTAAAGGGAAGTACAAAAAAAATCAACGTGAAAGCAAAAAAATTCAAGATGATGTTTGCATTTAATAACAGATAGCAAACCTCTGCAACTTTGAGCTTTGGAAAAATTAACAGTGCACCAGACTTGATTTCCACGGAACATCATGCCCCCAACAATTTTTTTTAAAATAAATTAAAAGCAGCAGGTGAGAAAAAAGATCAAAATCCTCTCAAAATTACAGTTGTAATCACTATAACCCTTATGGGCCCAGAGATTTTTATACATTTTCATTATACAGTGGAGCCCACTTAATTGGATATCTCTTAATTGTATATTCCTGTTAACTGAATATAATTTTCAAACACAAAACCATTTACCATACCTTCAGTACAAATTTGATCTGTTAAATTGCATATGGGTTGTAGAGTAAACTCCTGTTAATTGTATATAAATTTTTGTAATAAGTCGAAAAAATTACTGTAACACGCACCAAATTCCCCTTATTTATCAACCTTTTTGGCCTCACTACAGCCAGTACAGGCATTTATTCTATTATATCTTGTTTGACAGAGCTCTATGAGCTCTGTCAAACAAGGTATAATAGAATAAATGCTCAGTTTACCTCCAGAACACAGGAAACTGACCTATTCCCTGTTAATTGTATACTCCTGTTAACTGAATAATTTTCACTGGCAAAATGGATATTCATTTAAGAGGATTCCACTGTACTTTGAAAGTCTACCTCCAGTGGCTTTGCACTTGTTTATAGTCAAGTCTTGGCTGCCTACAAAGGCAGCCAAGACATGCGTACAACAACTGACAAGGTACTTATAAAACAAATTTGGAATTAACCAAACAATTAATGTTGGGGCACCTATTCCTTTGCATTAATAAGTTACCTGACACAGCGTACGGATGGCACTTGCAAAAAACAATTCTTGAATAAGTAAAAATTATCATTTTTTGCCTCAAAAACATAACTAATGACCCTCATTGGAATCAGTTATTCATGCTCATTCCAATGAGGTATCACACGCTATGTACTGAAGCAAAAATTGAAAAAAATAAAAATTCAATGGTTAAGGCCAAATAAAAAAAATAAATTGATTCTCAGGCAATTTTTTTTTCAAATCAGTGAGGGAGGGAGGATTTTATTTTTATTTATTTTTTTAAAATTTTTTTTAATTTTTTTTTTTTCGTGTAAATGGTTGAGTATACTCAGTAAATCTTTTTACTGTCTTTCCACTTGAAAAATAGAAAAGGTTGTATTTTAGTGTAATTATAGTATACCTTTTATAACTAACTGCCGTAACAACAGCTAAAAGGATTTGTATTTTATTGTTCTTTTAATGGTATAGATCTGTCAAACATTATGATCCATTAGAATAGTCCCCAGTAACCAATGCTTGGGGGTAGGAGTCCTTTAAAATGGGAAACATGGCTCTAAATGATTGGTTAAACATGAGTTTATATCGGTGTTGTGGCCATTATTAGCCATTGTGCAGAAATATATGACCTTAAACACCAGCAAATAAATAAATAATTAAATCATGATCCAGTATATCAGAATTTGCCTTGTTACAGTTTATGGGAGAGTGCCTCTGGGCACTCTCCCATAAACTGCAACAAGAAAAAACAATTTACTGCAAACACAGGCTACCGTAAATAATTATATGTCGAGAAATGTGAAAAAATGACCATTCCATGTTTTGTCAAATTCTTAAAAAAACATTACATAATAAAAATGTCTAACGAGGAGGTTCAAATCCAACGAGGGAGGGCCTGAGAATCAAAACATTATTTGTTTTTAGCCTAATTTCATGAATTTTGGTGGCCAGGGTTAAACTCTGCTGTTTTTCACTTCCAAAACAGCACTCAGGACCCCCTATTGAGCTTAACCCCCTAAACACAGTATGCATAAATTAGTTGAAAATGACCAGACAGCATTATAAACAACAAATCAGAAAAGAGGGTCAGTAATTATTGAATCCTATAGTTCCAAAGTGTTGTTTTATATTATTGACCCCCCCCCCCCCCCCCACCCCCAAACCATAACAACAAACAAAATTTATTTGTGTTCAAGATCAGTCTCAGCAAAGCCTGGAGATAAGCAATCTGCCATCTGCAGAAGGAGGTCCCCAGAGGGGGAATTTGGTGATGCTATCCCATACTACCACCAGTGGGCCAATTAATCCTCTGGGTACCTCCTTCTGTTTAGGCCTGAGACCTTGATTCAGAGTGAGGTTCACAGAGGATAAATTTAGTGATGCTACCTGCTGTGCAGGGTAGCATCACCAAATTCACCCTCTGGGGACCTCATTCTAAAGATGACAGCCTGCTTATTTCCAAGCTTGTATATGTATGATTATTGGTGTTTAAGGACACTATCTATGGCTATATCATGACTAAGCTAACACAAACATGAAGAAAAGTTATCCAATCGTTTCTGATTATGTTTGCCCACTTCAGAGGTATCTCATCCCAGGCATTGGTTATCAGCCTTATTATATCATAAAACCAGAATGTCCTTTTTTTATTTGCTGGACAGAAATATTTTATGCATTGCATAAAAATCAATAACAACACATGTTCTAAATCAGTTATGAATAGCCCAGCTGTACATTTAGTTTACCAGACATTCTACCTCATTACATTATAATTAAGTGACACTTTTTTCAGTCACTCACTGATACATAGTACTCAAACAATTAGTCGACTAGTCGATATCGACTCTGGGCAAACCAGTAGTCGACTCTCAATTGTGCAGTCGACTCGTCGGAGGAGTTCAAGCTTTTAGGTAAATAGTATCCCTTCTGTGCCACTGTCAGTTTGAACAGCAATATTGGGCAGTCAGTGTATACATCTATTTCCATCTAATAGTAGTGACAGTAGTTTGTTTTAACTAGTACTAGTAGAGTGCTGAATTATTTTGGGCTATCAGGATATGTTATTAATTTGCCTTGTTGCAATTTATGGGAGAGTGCCTATAGGCATTCTTCTATAAATCGCAACAAGGCAAATTAAATAAAACTATATAATTTCACTCTTAGCATAATTAGAAGCACATTAACAGAATAATGTTCCAGTAAGTTGCTGTATATGAATGCCCAAATGAAGCCAAATTTGGACCTTCAGTACTCTACCGGAACACCAACACTGTTATAAGGAGACAGGTTATCACCAATGACTAGTCGAAGTCGACTTGACTTTTGGGTATTGACTAGTCGACTTTGGAATTCACTAGTCGTTTGAGCACTATTGATAGACGGTCTATACATACACAGGGTTCCTGCTCACACGGACTGATAAAATTCAAAGCTCTTCAAGTCCGTTTCTCAATATATTTCAACATTTCCAAGACACTACAATAGCCAAACGCAAGGGTTTTCAAGGACCTGCCTTCAGTATATGTAGTCCTAACTAGAATCGCCGGTCATCAACCCCCTCCTAACACTTCCCTACCTACAAGGGAAGTGGGAGGAGGGGGTAATTGCCCGGAAGGGTCCTAGTAAGGATTATATAGTTATGCTGGCCTGAAAATAAGCAGTCTGACATTTGCAGAATGAGGTGCCCAGAGGGTGAATTTGATGATGCTATCCCATACAGTAGGTCAATTTATCCTCTGGGTACCTCTTTCTGTTTATTCTTGAGACCCTGATTCAGACTGAGGTTCACAGAGGGTAAATTTAGTGATGCTACCCTACTATGCAGGGTAGCATCACTAAATTCACCCTCTGGGGACCTCATTTTGCAGATGACAGTCTGCTTATTTTGTGGCTTGTAGTTATGATTACGTACTTTGCCAGTATTAGTATTTCGTGAATATTCAAGGCTTTTCAAGGCCTCCTGTCACATTTCCAGGATTTCAAAACCCTGAAAGATCCTCAGTCAAATTCTAGTCCATTCCTTGAATCCAAGGCCCCCTGGAACCCTGATACAGTAAGGAAAAACACTTTTGTTCTTCAATACTTGTGTGCTTTCTCTTAGAAAATGTATATTATTCAATATTCACCAGGTGAAAAATCTATTCCAAAGTGTTTTAATACAGGTAGAGTGGATTACTATCACTATCATATCAAGTTATCCTACCAAGTTACTATGAAATCCCTTCATAAAAACAACCTGCTGACAGTGCTAAAGGAATCTAGGTCATGTGACCAGGCAGCAGTAATGGCTGCCCGATCCTGACCAAAATAGGACAGTCTCATCTAGACATCATACCGAGTTATCCTTCCAAGGACCAAGTTGCAATGAAATTACTTCAGAAATATGAACTGTAGACTGTGCTAAACTAATCTAGGTCACGTACCTGTGTGGCCATCATAGTGGACTGATCACGGTCATCTAGACATTATACTGAGTCATCCTACAAATTTACAATGAAATCCCTTCATAAATGCAACCTGTAGACTGTGCTAAAGTAATCTAGGTAACGTGCCCCTGCGACTGTCACAGTTGACTGAACCTGTCCAAAATAGGATATACTCATCTAGACATTATAGAGAGTCATCCTATGAAGTTACAATGAAATCTCTTCATAAATACGATCTGTAGACCGTGCTAAAGTAATCTAGGTAACGTGCCCCTGCGACTGTCACGGTTGACTGAACCTGTCCAAAATAGGATATACTCATCTAGACATTATAGAGAGTCATCCTATGAAGTTACAATGAAATCTCTTCATAAATATGACCTGTAGACCGTGCTAAAGTAATCTAGGTAACGTGCCCCTGCGACTGTCACGGTTGACTGAACCTGTCCAAAATAGGATATACTCATCTAGACATGATAGAGAGTCATCCTATGAAGTTACAATGAAATCTCTTCATAAACACGACCTATAGACCGTGCTAAAGTAATCTAGGTAACGTGCCCCTGCGACTGTCACGGGTGACTGAACCTGTCCAAAATAGGATATACTCATCTAGACATTATAGAGAGTCATCCTATGAAGTTACAATGAAATCTCTTCATAAATACGACCTGTAGACCGTGCTAAAGTAATCTAGGTAACGTGCCCCTGCGACTGTCATGGTTGACTGAACCTGTCCAAAATAGGATATACTCATCTAGACATTATAGAGAGTCATCCTATGAAGTTGCAATGAAATCTCTTCATAAATACGACCTGTAGACCGTGCTAAAGTAATCTAGGTAACGTGCCCCTGCGACTGTCGCGGTTGACTGAACCTGTCCAAAATAGGATATACTCATCTAGACATCATAGAGAGTCATCCTATGAAGTTACAATGAAATCTCTTCATAAATACGACCTGTAGACCATGCTAAAGTAATCTAGGTAACGTGCCCCTGCGACTGTCATGGTTGACTGAACCTGTCCAAAATAGGATATACTCATCTAGACATTATAGAGAGTCATCCTATGAAGTTACAATGAAATCTCTTCATAAATACGACCTGTAGACCGTGCTAAAGTAATCTAGGTAACGTGCCCCTGCGACTGTCACGGTTGACTGAACCTGTCCAAAATAGGATATACTCATCTAGACATGATAGAGAGTCATCCTATGAAGTTACAATGAAATCTCTTCATAAATACGACCTGTAGACCGTGCTAAAGTAATCTAGGTAACGTGCCCCTGCGACTGTCACAGTTGACTAAACCTGTCCAAAATAGGATATACTCATCTAGACATTATAGAGAGTCATCCTATGAAGTTACAATAAAATCTCTTCATAAACACGACCTGTAGACTGTGCTAAAGGTTTTTGGGGCTGCGCAGCAATCATGGTTGACTGATCACAACCAAAAGGGGACGTTCTCACCTCATATAGACATTATACAGAGTCATTCTACCTAGTTACAATGAAATCCCTTCATAAATATATCCTGTAGACTAGGCGAAAGGTTTTCAGGTTTCAGGCTTGCGTAGCCATCACAGTTGACCGATCATGACCAAAAGGGGATGTTCTCATCTAAATATGACCTCAAACCTGCATATGAAATTTTGTGATGACCGGACAAGAACTATAGGGTGTAGCCTGTGCTAAAGAAAATGTGAACAGACTCACATACTTCCATAGGCGTGATGACAATAGCTTATCTTGACTTTTTCAAGTTAAAATACTGTTGGACAGAGATACATGTAATTAAGCTCTGTGAAACCAGATTGAACTGGTTAGGTTGGTTAACCCTTTAACGCAGACGATATCAAAATTTATTATTTTAAATACCATTTTTTGATTTTTTTCAAAAAAGTTCAACAAAACCATATCATGTGACCCCTCACTGGAACGAGTTCAATGAACTCGTTCCAATGAGGGGTCACATGATATGGTTTTGTTGAATTTTTTTTTAAAAAGACTACTTTTTTCAACTGCTGAATTTTCATATTACGTGGGCAGATGCAGCCGATTCATTGGGTAAAGGGTTAAGAACTTATTTCTTTCAAGGTAAATAATAGACAAACAAAAAAATAGTTCATTCAATTTTTTTACATTCCTTGTATTACCAGTAAAGAGAAAATAGGGCAAGTTTCATCATCATAATAAATAGGAAAGAAATAATGATACTAAATTTTCTAAATAACTGTTATACAGTACTTCCGCCGTGTACTAGCCACTTTCCATGGGTGGGCAATATGTATGTCTACAGATGCAATAATACTAAATTTCAAACACTACTTATAGGAATAATCATCAAAAATTTAATTAATGAAGCACCGGGTACAACCCGGTGCTTCATTAATTAAAATTTTGCAGATGATGATTTGTATTACATGGTAAATGCATGTATTGACATCACTGCCCACACATGGATTATGACCTGTCCACGGCAACTGTACTCTAGTATCAAAAGTTCGACCATTTATGAGTGTCTGCATAACTTACCTTCATGAAGGTCCCCGTGGTGCTATTCATATAATCACATCGCTTGATAATTAAGATTTATGGATAATCTTGTCAGCATATTAGCAGTTATGTCGATATAATAAGAACTAGTAACACATCACACAGCATTAAATACAAACTAAACGACTAATTATACCAGATATCCTTCTATAACCAACTCTCTGTACCAAGAAATCAATGTACTAACTCCGTATATATATACACCACCTATATTTATACAACAGCATGTCTACCTCCTCTATATTGCAAGTCTTATATAATTACAGCTGGAACACATTATTCCATTAAATAGTGTTCTTTAACACCTGAATTGGTTTATACTGTGGAAAAAGTATTTATTCTGTTTTTTTAACATATGAATTTCATTGAGAAAATAGAAATGGGTGAAATATTATTCTCAGAGATTGAGATCAAGAAGATGAAGAAATATTTTCTAAAAAGTGTTCCTGATGAAACTGGGGAAGAAAAAAAGCAGTACCACCAGCTGGTACCACTGTTAAATTAATTTAAAAAAATAATCAATACACAGAGCGACATACCCTGTGTGAATGGGTTAGTTGATATGGCATGAGTGCCTGCGCAGAAGGATAAAACTCAAGGTAGCAAGTGCCATATCAATTAACCCATTCACACGTGTATGTCGTTCTGTGTTTATTACACGCTTTTGCACCTATAAAAGCTATTATTAAAAGGACACTCAGCAATTCATTTGGAAACTCGTCCCCTGAGTTCCAACGTGTTCTATTAAGCACATAGCAAGCACATATATTGCCAGTAGGCACATAGAACACATTAGAACGCAGGGGACGAACTATCAACAAAAAGAACACAATACATTGGAACTCGGGGGACGAACTATCAACAAAAAGAACACATTTTATTATTGCCAACCAAATGTTCGAGGGAAACCCGTGTTACAATTTTTAGGTATCGCAAGCAATTCAAATTGTAATTGCAGTCCACGATTTGTAGAAAATTCCAGTGAAATTTGGGTCAACGGTTTTGAACAACACAAATGTTTTCTGTCCAATTTATAGATATTCCAATCAATAGTTAATTTAATTCCCTTTAACCCTTTACCCAACGCAGACAATATCAAAATTTATTATTTTAAATATCAATTTTTTAAATTTTTCAAAAAATTTCAACAAAACCATATCATGTGACCCCTCGTTGGAACGAGGGGTCACATGATATGACGAGCTCATTCCAACGAGGGGTTGCATGATATGGTTTTGTTGAAATTTTTTGAAAAATAATATTTTTTGAACTGCTGAATTTTCATATTATGCAGGCGGATGCAGCCGATTCGTTAGGTAAAGGGTTAACCCTTTCTCCAACGCAGACAATATCAAAATTTATTATTTTAAATATCATTTTTTTAAATTTTCAAAAAATTTCAACAAAACCTCAACGAGCTAGTTCCAAAGAGAGGTCACATGATCTGGTTTTGTTGAAATTTTTTGAAAAATAGTATTTTTGCAGCTGCTGAATTTGCATATTACGTGGGCGGATGTGGCCGATTTGTTGGGTAAAGGGTTAAAACATCAGGATATTAACAATTTGTGGAACTACATGGCATCATCATAAAACTACGGCTTGGTGAGTCTCCATTTCTGATTGTAATATTATTATTTATTTATTGGTTTTTAAGGTCATAATATTCTGCACAACAGCTAATCATGACCGCGACAGTTTTACGGGTAGAGAAAGCCAGAATACCTGGAGAGAACCACAGAGCAACTGTCAGCTCTCCAGCATACTAACTCCACACAAGCAGGGTTAGCATTGGTTGAAGACAAGTGCACTATCGACGGGCTGTACGCCTTAGTACACAATGCCACTATGCCCCCCACTTGGGTAATGGGGGTGAAGTGTCTTGCCCAAGCACACAACGCGGTTGACGCAGGTGGGATTCAAACTGAGAACCTCTCTGTTTACAGCCTACACCTCTACCTACTGAGCTAGTGTTCAACCGATTACCAAAAATGGTCGCAGACTGATTACCGGATATTTTAGCTCACAATCAGCCGATTTTGATGCCAATCCGGATTGTAATCCCATGCACTACTAGACAAGTCGAGGCTCGAAAGAACTACATTAAACTAAACATTTTTCTTTGTTGACTGGAGTCGTAGTACAATTACCAGTCGCGCACACTTGAGCGGTAAACGGGGCTCTCACAGAGCCACGTTTACCGCCCAAGTGTGCGCAACTGGTAATTTTACTGCGACCTGAGTCAATGGAGTACAATCTTCACTTTCCTGGTAGGAACTGGCGATTGCCGCAAGTGTGTTCAATTGTGAGCTTCACTTGTTGTTTAACTTGTGTATACCGTAAAAGGGGCGTCTAGAGAGATTAAGAATACACACTGTGGTTCTTTCTCAACTTTATTGAATGGTATCATTGGCATCATTTTACATTAGCAGTTGAACAAGATAATAAAATGCGATTAATGAATCATTGCAAAATGCTTGGCAACAATCGATTGAACCGATGTTCCAGGAGCCGTAGCCGTTGTCATCCAATTGCCTACAATCGGCCGATTGTGGTGGCCGGTTCCGATCATCGGTTGAACACTATACTGAGCCACTGTAATATTATTAAAATGTCCATCCTAACAAATCTCGAATGGGCAAAATTGCTAGCTTTGATTTGCAGAAAATGAATTTTTATGAAATTTTTCAGATTCAATTGTCCGGAATATATAAGTTGGTCGCAAAAGTGGACCAACAAACTGAAATACTCCAAACAAGTTAATCTAAACATGGTGAAGACCTATTTGGGGGTTAGACTGGTTCCAGACTATAATACTGACAATTTCTCATAATTAGACTAGTGGACTGACAGCTTGAATAATCCAGGCCTATGTTAGGCCCCACAAAGTAGAGCTTCTGTTTCTCAGGCCATTTTTTTGTAAAACTGCATGTGGTGTATTTCATCCCTTAAATGCAAAAAGGCTTTGCAATGCTTTAGCATTGCAAAGCCTTGTTGCACTCAAAGGACAAATTATCAATTTTATTATCTTGGGTAAAATATCAGACATAAACCATTCAATTTTTTTTTTTAAAGTTTGCATTGGTTATAAAAAGAGAGCACGTGGCAACCAAAATGACCATCTGGGAGGGCCTGAGAAACAGATTCTTAACAATCTTTGGCCTTATCATGACTTGAATGGATAACAAAAAATTAAGAAACATGTTCTTTCTACACAATACTGCCTTTCTGTGACATACATTGAAAAAATGTGTCCCAAATGTAACACAAGCACAAGATTGTCACTTTTATGATAGAAACCCCACACATAAGCTGTGATATACTGGGCAACTCTATTTGGCCTTGGGAATGCAACAGTTAAAAATATGCAGACTTTTGCATGTTTATAGAAGACTGACACACCTAAAAAAAACAGGCTAGCCATCAAGTAGGAAATTGCAATGTGTGTCTGACAGCATCTTTCAGCTGAGTCAAGCAATTATGAGAAATGTCTGGAAGCACTGTATCACATGTTGATGTTCATAGGTTTTTAATTAAAAACCACCAGCTTGTCAACAAATAGTATGTAAAACAGGAAATAGGATGGAATACACTTAAATCAACCATCATACATTTCATTTATATTACCCTATCTCCAACTAAAGGGCAAAACACTGCCAGCAATTTCCCATGAAGAACATTTCTTACTTACATAGTATTACAGTGGTGTAAAGTCTATGGGAATATGGTGATCGATCGTCCTCACCCTCTGTGGCCTGCCTGACTTGAAAATGAGAACTTAACAATGACTGAAATTTCATTATCTATTGCTAAATAACTAACAAAAATTTCAAATGGTACAGCTGAGGTTCAAAAGCAGACCAAGAGAGTTTCCTTTGACACTAGAGCTGTAGGTTTATAAATTTCTTGTTCAGTTTCAGTTTTGGTTTATCAGGTGGAGTAAAACCTCGGTTCGGTTCGGTTTTCGGTTTGTTCATGAGGCCAAATAAAATTCAATAAAACTCATTCTTATGTCCGGAGTCATAACTGAATGGTAGTGAAATTGAGTGAAACTCAATGAATGCCCGAAATAAGCTATAATACATGAAGAATCAGGAAGGCCAATATAATAATTACCTAAATATACAGAACTTTTATTGTGCTTGGCCATTTTTCGAGGTCTAGAGCTGACACCTACATGCAACTTGAGGAAAGCTGCAAACACAACTAAACTGAAATGTCGGAAATTCACAGAATGTAGCCTTCCCAGAGTAGTGAGAGTACCCAGACACTGCCATTGGCAGTGTCTAGGTACTCTCACTACTCTGGGATGGCTACATTCTGTGAATTTCTGCAGCAAGCGAGTATTTAATAAAAAACGAAAAACCTTAGATTACAGGATGTTGACGGTTTCGGTTTCTAAAAAAAACCTAAAAACCTTGGTTCGGTTTCGGTTAACCTACAGCTCTATTTGACACCAACCGCCTAGTGAAACTACACTAAACCACACACACAACTCGGCCACAAGAACCCATTTATATTACCCCTATCTCCAACTAAAGAGTAAAACACTGCCAGTAATTTCCCATGAAGTGCATTACATAGTATTACAGTGGTGGAAAGTCAATGAGAATACAGTGATCGATCTCCCTCACCCTTTGTATCTGACTTGAAAATGAGGACTTAACAATGACTTTTCCATAACTATTGCTAAATAACTAAAAAATTTCAAATGGTACACCAGGGGTTCAAAAGCATGCCAAGAGAGTTTCCTTTGACACCAACCGCCTTCTGAAACTACACTAAACCACACACACAACTTAGCCACAAGAACCCAGGGACTTAATTTGAACAAACATAAATTTGCCACCCATAAGTATGATGTGCACCAAGCATCAGAAAATTCTGATGGGTGAATTTGAACATGTTTTTCAAGAATATTTCTTACATTGAATTAACCCTTTACCCAATGCAGACGATATCAAAATTTATTATTTGAAATATCATTTTTTTAAATTTTTCAAAACATTTCAGAAAATCCATACCATGTGACCCCTCACTGGTATGAGCTCGACGAGCTCATTCCAAAGAGGGGTCACATGATATGGTTTTGTTGAATGTTTTTGAAAAAAACTATTTTTCCAGCTGCTGAATTTGCATATTACAAGGGCGGATGTGGCTGATTTGTTGGGTAAAGGGTTAAGTTAAAATTTGGGCTTCCATAGGAAGCCTAGATATTACTCCTGGAACTTGATTTGAGTTAATTAGAATTTGAGCCCCTAAGGATGATATATACCAAATTTCAAAAGAATATAACTGGTGGATCTAAAGAAGATTTTTTAACTCCCTTCACTCTGATGTCAAAATATCCAAATTTCAAGCAGCCATTTTTCCCATAATGCAACTGGGAATTTAACCAATTCAATCTTGTTTGACAGAGCTCAATTGAGCTCTGTCAAACACAATTGAATTGGTTAGATTTCTAGTTGCATTATGGGAAAAATTTGCACCTTGAATTTTAGATATTTCGACATCAGTGTGCAGGGGGTTCAGGATATTCCACATATTGCACTTTCAGGTAAGTTAAAATTTGGGTGCCCAGAGGGAGTCAAAATAGGAGCTCTGTCAAACACAATTGAATTGGTTAGATTTCTAGTTGCATTATGGGAAAAATTTGCACCTTGAATTTTAGATATTTCGACATCAGTGTGCAGGGGGTTCAGGATATTCCACATATTGCACTTTCAGGTAAGTTAAAATTTGGGTGCCCAGAGGGAGTCAAAATAGGAAACCAGGACCTGATTTGAACAAACTGGAATGTGCCCCCCCCCCCATACCCCCCCCCCCCCCCCCCCCCCCCCCCCCCCCCCCCCCCCCCCCGCAACCCCTCTGATGCCAAAAATCAAAGATATTGTCCGTTTGATCTGAATATATGAAAATTCAGGTTCACATAATATGGACAAAGGGACTTGATTTTTGATTTGAACAAAATTGAATCTGACCCCCATAAAGCTGCTGCATACCAAATATCAGATTCTGACAATTGGGTCTGATGAAGATTTTTAAATATTCCTCATACTGCAGTAAATTGAAATTTGTGCTCCCATTGAGAGCATAAATATAAAACCAGGGTTTAAATTTAAACAAATTTGAATTTGACTCTCCTGAGGATGCTGTATACCAAATTTCAAAATGTGCTCATTGGTGGTTCTGAAGAAAACAATTTTAAATATTTCTTGGGATACTAACAGAATTGCCTCTTGTGGTGTCTCCACTGTGTGTGGCAACTTTATTTGAATAAACTTGAACTGATATATCATCGTCTGAGTGCCAGAATGTCCTATGTCCCATAGGGGGCATAGGACATTCTGGCACTCAGGCGACGTTATGATGAGGAACATGCATCACACAGTTGTTTCAAATCGACCCCGTCGTTAATGAGCTCATTCCAATGAGTGGTCATAAGCTATGTTTGAGGCACGGTGGCATTACGGTAACCGGTTCTCGTCAGATCACCAAAGTTAAGCAACGTCGAGCCCGGTTAGTTCTTGGATGGGTGACCATCTGAGCGATCGATTCAGACTCCCGCATTGTGTCCTTGGGCTTGTCCTTGTGTCCTTGTGTCCTTCTCTCCGAGTATTTCATCTTCCTCCACCCATAAAACTGTCATGGTCATGATTAGCCATTGTGCATAAGTATGTGACCTTGAACACCAATAAATAAATAAATAAGCTGTGTTTTTGAGACAAAAAATGAAAAAGATTAGTTATTCAAAAATTTTGTTTGCAAGTGTTGTCAGTGTCTTTCATGTTAGGTAAAGAGTTAATTGCCAGCAATAAAAGTTCTATTTGCACAAAAATTTAGTTGTACTAGTTTCAAAGGGTTAAAAGTGCACCAAATCTGTATGTCAGACAGGATTCTCCATATGTTTCAATTAACTTGTACTTCATGAAATACTGCTAAATCTACCAGCCTCAAAGGAATAATAAAAATACATACAATCTGCTAGCTTTATGAATGGTAAAGATAGGTGGTCTGTTGCGATAAGCTTAATATCTTTATTTACAGAAAAACTACCTTGATTTACATAACAGATTTTGGGTGGATGAATTTTATGTATATAATTGTAGAAGAGGAAGAAACTTAAGATTAGAAGGTGTGAAGTAAATGAAAGTAAATTTCACAGGTGTAAGAAGGTCATAGTGGAAGAGTACTTCTGTGGTTCACTAATGTAATGTTATAAGACAAAGAGCCAGATGTCAAGTTTATCAGCCTCACCAGGTCACCCTCTTCCTTTTTTTTATTCTTGCACTCAAGGGATGCCGCACAATGTTACAGGGAGATGATAAGCAGAGAATTTGGCCAGATTGCGAGCCAGTTGTAATCCAAAGGAAATTACCTCATTTCTTGGGAAAATCAAACAAAAAAACATTGGGTCATTCTTATGTGGGGTGGGGTGGTGGGGGCAGGGGAAAGGAGAGAGGGGGAGGAGTATTTCATTTGTATTCATTTATTTATTGGTGTTTAAGGTCACATATTTCTGAACAGTGACTAATCACGACCACAACATGGATATAAAGTAAAGTTTAATCAATCGTTTATACCCATGTTGCCCATTTTAGAGAACTTCCACCCCAAGTGCTGGTGACTTGGTACTATTTTACCAGTAAAACAGAGCTTGTTATATCAGGACTGCAAAACTATGAAGTATATTTATTTATTTATTTACTTATTTATTTTGGTTCAACAACACTTTCGACAGCCAGGGTCAGCTCAGTTTTACGGGTGGAGGAAGTCAAAGTACCCAGAGAAAACCACTGAGCGAGCAACTGCCAGACTCTTCAATGTACTAACTCCTCATATGCACATAGCATTGGTTGAAGACAAATACACCATCGACATGCAGCATACGCATTAGTGCAGAGCCCAACAGAGCACCACCGTGCCCCTACAGGTGCAATCGGGATTAACCCTTTACCTAACATCAAAAGCAGACAGAACTTGCAAAACAAGAAGAATGTTACCAAGGTAACACATGCCTCCCCCCTCCCCCACCCACCCTTGTGACCTTCACCTTGCAGACGCAGCAGAAACTATTATACGCGCCACACCTTCTGACTGTCCTTAACATTTGTAAAAAGGTTAACAATTGTACTATGATTCGTTTCTGAGTTATGGCTGAGACACGAATATTGACCGATTTTTAGTGTGACCTTGAAATGTGACCTTGACCTTGAAGGTACGAACCCGGCGATGGTGTGTGACACATCCTCCCATGGTCCTTTATAATTGTGTTAAGTTTGATGACTGTGGCCCTAACCGTGTTCAGTGTGACCTTACGGACCTGGCTGTGGTGCATGACACATCCACCTGTTGTCTTTTATAATTGAGTGATGTTAGATGATTCGCAGCCCTAATAGTTTTGGAGTTATGCTTGAGACACGATTTGTGACCCTGAACATATGAAGGTCAATTGTGACCTCCACCTTGCAGATGCGGCGGAAACTATTATATGCGACACATCTTCTGACTGTCCTTAACATTTGTAAAAAGTTTAACAATTGTACTATGATTCGTTTCTGAGTTATGGCTGAGCCACGAATATTGACCAATTTTTAGTGTGACCTTGAAATGTGTCCTTGACCTTGAAGGAACGAACCCGGCTATGGTGACACATCCTCCCATGGTCCTTTATAATTGTGTGAAGGTTGATGACTGTGGCCCTAACCGTTTTCGAGTTATTGGCTCGGACACACACACACACACACACACACACACACACACACACACATAGACAGACAGACGGACGGACAGATGGACGGATGGACACATGCACACTTCAATCACTATATGCCACCCGACCTAAGTCAGGGGGCATAAAAACGAGCTTGTTCCAATGAGGGGTCATAACCTATGGTTTTGAGACAAAAAATAATGAAAACTAATTGGCAATTTTTGAGAATAGCATTGGCCAGTTTTAACAGTTATGTTGGGTAAAGGGTTAAGTGCCTTGCCCAAGGACACCATGCAGTTATCCCTGGCAGGGATCTAACAATGGACCTTTCGGTTTGAAGTTTAATGCTGTAACCACTGAGCCACTACGCTCCCCGTTGAAGTACAAAGTCAAGTTTATCCAATCATTTCTACCTATATGGTCTATTTTACAGGACTTTCATCCCAGGCTTTCATGTAACCAGGCCCTGTTTTACAAGTAGGTGAACCAGAACTTGTTTACCACATTATTGCTCCAATTTCTAGGGTTCCCACAGGGGATCTCAAATGAATACGTTTCAGTTTAAAGTTCAACACTCTAACCAATGACCCTTGGTGTTCCTCCAAAAATGTAAAGATTTTAACCCTTTACCTAACTAATCGCCCACATCTGCACGTGTAATTTGCAAATTGCACAGTTGAAAAAAATAAATTTTTAAAAATATTTCAACAAAACCATATCATGTGACCCCTCATTGGAACGAGCTCATCGAGCTCATTCCAATGAGGGTCACATGATATGTTTTTTTTTAACTGTTTTTGAAAAAAATTTAAAAATAGAAATTGAAACCAGAAACAGTTTTAGCCCACTAAAACATATGTCTCCCCTTCCTTTCTATTTAATGCACTGCAAATTATATATACATGAATAATTGCCACGGACAAAGTTTCCTTTAAAAAGCACATCACTCTAACCTTCAGGTCAAAGTTCAAGGTCACATGAAGGTCACTATGGTATGTGAAACACCGGCTCATGGTGATACATCCACATGCCAAATATCTAAGGTCTAGGTCAAAAGACAAAAAAGTTATGCCCCCGACAAAGTTTCCCTTAAAAAGCACATAAATCTTACCTTCAGGTCAAAGGTCAAGGTTACATAAATGTCACTATGGTACGCGACACACCGGCTCAAGGTGATACATCCACCTGCCAAATATCTCATGTTTAGGTCAAAAGACAAAAAAGTTATGCACCGGAAGGGGAGACATAATAATAAATTTTGATATTCTCTACATTGGGTAAATGGTTAAATATTTTTAGAGATTATCAAGCCAAGAAATAAGCAATCTGTCATTTGCAGAATGAGGTCCCCAGAGGGTGAATTTGCTGATGCTATCCCATACAGTGAGCAAATTTATCCTCTGGGTACAACTTTCTGTTTATGCTTGAGACTATGATTCAGACTGCGGTTCATAGAGGATAAATTTAATGATGCTACCAAGCCGTGCAGGGTATCATCACCAAATTCACTCTCTATGGACCTCATTCTGCAGATGACAGTCTGCTTATTTCCAAGCTTGGAGATTATTCTGTGAATGTAAAGCTCTACTGAAGCCAAATAGGTGGCAATGAAATTCAGTTGTGGTACATTACTAACCGTTTGCTGGCACCTCCACAATCCATTGAAAATATCAATTAAAGCTGTTACTATTTCCTTTGAGAATGAAACAAAAAACAGTTGGAGCTTGATAACACGCCCATAATTCTAATTATTTTGAGAAACTAATTACACCAAGTTGGCTGAGAGGGATGTAATGTACATGCAAGTCAAACTCCGCTGTTGGGGAGTGACTGATTTTATTTGTATCTTGTCCTCAAACAAACAGTAAAACTCATAAAAAAAGAGATATGAGTAATCTTTAACCCTTTACCTAACGAATCGCCCGCATCCGCCTGCGTAATATGCAAATTGAGCAGTTGAAAAAATTAAATTTTATCAAAATATTTCAACAAAACCATATCATGTGACCCCCTCATTGGAACAAGCTCATTGAGCTCGTACCAATGAGGGGGTCACATGATATGGTTTTGTTGAAATTTTTTTGAAAAATTTAAAAAAATGATATTTAAAATAATAATATTTGATATCTTCTGCGTTGGGTAAAGGGTTAACAACCTAAACTATGATGTCAAATTACTCAAATTTCAAGCAGTTAATTTTCCCATAACGCTTAAAAATGTTAAAAATCGGTTTCTCAGGCTCTCTGGCATGGTCCTTTTGGCTGTCGCATGCTCTCTTTTTATACCCAATGCAAACTTGAAAAAATTAAAATTAAATGGTTTATGTCTGATATTTTATCCAAGTTAAAAAAATTGATAAATTTGTCCTTTGAGTGCAATAAGGCTTTGCAATGCTTTAGCATTGCAAAGCCTTCTGGCACTCAAGGGATAAAATACACCACCACCCAAGCTATTCTGTAGATTATGAGGACTAAAACATAAAACAAACCAAGAACATGAACAAATCAATAACTTTGTTAGAAAAGAAATAATTAAAAAAATAAAAAAATAAAATAAAAAACTCCCACCCACATGCAATTTTACAAAAAATAGCCTGAGAAACATTAGATCTACTTTGTGAGCCTAATGCAATGGGGTCCAATTGAATCTTGTTTGACACAGCTCAATTTTTCCCACAATGCAACTGAATTTATCCACTTCGATCTTGTTTGGTCAAACAAGGCTGAATTGATAAAATTTCTAGTTGCATTATAGGAAAACTTTGCGACATGAAATTTTCATATTTCGACATCAATGTACAGGGGTTAACTGTTTTAATGAGGTATTCAAGAATGGGCACAAAATCATTGTCTATTTTTGCTTCAGCTGAAAAAATACTGTTAGGGAATACACTGTTAGAAAAGTTCTAAGAGCCCTCTCTGTATATCACATTAAAATATGTCATTAATTAATTGGAAGAATTAAGCCACTGGAATGGGGGTGCAGTGACATTGCGGAAGTCGGTTCTCGTCAGATCACCGAAGTTAAATGTCGAGCCCGGTTAGTCCTTGGATGGGTTACCGTCTGAGCGATCGATTCGGACTCCCTCATCATGTCCTTGGACAAGGCACTTAACCCTGATTGTCCACATGG
This sequence comes from Pictodentalium vernedei, assembly GCA_031216915.1. Taxonomy (NCBI): domain Eukaryota; kingdom Metazoa; phylum Mollusca; class Scaphopoda; order Dentaliida; family Dentaliidae; genus Pictodentalium; species Pictodentalium vernedei. Next base: position 424,743,149 of record CM062289.1, on the reverse strand, counting down.
CTGTTAATGTGTCGTTAAACCGTAATGAATAAGCCATTGGAATGATTTACAATATTCCAGGCAGATTATAACAGTTAACCCTTTACCTAACATGAAAAGCAGACGATACTTGCAAAAAAAATTCTTGAATAACTAATTTTTTTTCATTTTTTGTCTCAAAAACATAGGTTATGACCCCTGATCGCGACCAAAAGGGGACGTTCTCATCTAGACATTATATGAAGTCAACCTACCAAGTTACAATGAAATCCCTTCATAAATATGACCTGTAGACTGTGCTTAAGGTTTTCGGGCTTCGGGCTTGGGTAGCTATCATGGGTGAATGATTGCAATGAAAAGAGCACATTCTCATCTGGGCATCATCTGGAGTGAACCTACGGAGTTACAATGAAATCCATTCATAAATATGACCTGTAGACTGTGCTCAATATTTTCGGGCTTCGGGCGCCTGTAGCCATCACAGTTGACCAAATATGACCAAAAGGGGAGGTCATCATCTAGGCATTATATGGATTGATCCTAACAGGTTACAATAAAATCCTTCCATAAATACGACCTATAGACTATGCGAAAGGTTTTTGGGCTTGGGCAGCCATCAAGGCTGAATGATCGAGACCAAAAGGGGATGTTCTCATCTAGACATTATTTGGAGTCATCCTACCAAGCTACAATGAAATCCCTTCATAATTATGGCCTGTAGACTGTGCTAAAGGTTTTCGGGCCCCAGTTGCCATCACAGTTGACCAATCACAACAAAAAGAGGATGTCATCATCAAGGCATTATATGGAGTCAACCTAACAAGTTACAATGAAATCCTTCCATAAATATGACCTTTTGACTATGCTAAATGTTTTTGGGCTCGGGCAGCCATCAAGGCTGAATGGCCGCTATCAAAATGGGACGTTCTCATCCAGACATTATTTGGAGTCATCCTACCAAGTTACAATGAAATCCCTTCATAAATATGACCTGTAGACTGTGCTAAAGCTTTTTGGGGTTCGGGCCCCTGTTGCCGTCACGGTTGCCCAATCACGTCCAAAAGGGGACTTTCTCATCTAGACATTATATGAAGTCAACCTATCAAGTTACAATGAAATCCCTCCATAAACATGACCTGTAGACTGTGCTAAAGGTTTTCGGGTTTTGGGCTTGGGCAGTCGTCACGGTTGATAGATCACGCCCAAATGGGGAAATTCTCATCTAGACATCATACAGAGTCATCCTACCAAGTCACAATGAAATCCCTCCATATTAAACATGACCTGCAGACTGTGCTAAAAGTTTTTGGGTTTCGGGCTTGGGCTGCCGTCACAGTTACAGATCATGCCCAAAAGGGGATGTTCTCATCTAGGCATCATACAGAGGCATCCTACCAAGTTACAATGAAATCCCTTCATAAATACGACCTGTAGATTGAGCTAATGGTTTGGGGGTTTTGGGCTCGGGCAGCCATACCGGTTGACCGATCACGACCAAAAGGGGACGTTCTCATGTAGACATGAACGAAAACCTGCATATGAAATTTTGTGATGATCAGACAAGAACTACCAGGTGTAGCCTGTACTTGAAGGTTGAAAAAAAAAAACTTTAACCACAAACTTTAACAGAACTCCAAATGTCAACTAAACAGGAAAAAAAAACAAAACAATAACACTTGAACCTTCAGTAAAAAACTTTAACCACACACTTTAACCAAAACTTTAAACGTTAACAGACGGACAGACAGACAGACAGACGGATGCTCCAACATTTCGGGTTTATGGGCTACCAAAAAAACATTTTGTAAGTCCAAAACCTTATTTTACCCAGAACACCACCCCTCCACCCTAGAACTTATATTTAACCCTAACCCCACCCCTCCACCCAAAAACCACACCCTAACCCTACCCCTACCACACCCTCACCCCTAAAAGCCCACCCCTGACTCTAATCCCCACCCACCCCCGGGACCTAACCTCCCCAACCTTAAGCCCTTCTCTGGGGCTACCCCTAACCCTAACCCACCCCTGACCCAACCCCTCCCTTGCCAAACCAATTGGATTAGGAGCTATTTTTCGGTTATGGGGCTACTAAAACTAAAACCCCACCCCTGATCCCAACCCTAACCACCCCCCCTCCCCGAGACCTAACCCTCCCCCAACCTGAAGCCCTACTCTGGGGCTACCCCTAACCCTAACCCCACCCCACCCCACTCCTAACCCTAACACTACCTTAATTTGGAGGTAGCCCCTAATAATAATATTCCCTAAACCCCGCAATGCTGGCCCGGATGGACGGACGGACGGACGTGATTTTGGAAAAATTTTTGAGGTGGTAGCAAACCCTGACCCTACCCTTTACTGACCCTAACCCTACACCCCCCACCCTCTATTCTAAACCCCACCCTAGACTAATAAAAAATTTTTAGGGTACGTTATCATAAAATGCATGTCCATTCTATTAAAACAACTTTTTGTGAAAAAATTTTTCAGGGTAGTAGCAAACCCTAACGCTACCCTTTACTGACCTTAACCCCACCCCACCCCAACTCTAAACCCCACCCCTGAAAATTGGGATTTACTTGTGGGACTAGCCACCTAAATCGCGGTAGTCACCTAACCCCCATTTATACCGATAATTAGCCCCCTAAGTAGTCATTTATGAGTGCGGACGGATGGATGGACGGACAAAAGTCATTACTATAGCCCTCACTGTAAACAGTCGGGCTAAAAATGTGCTTTTAATAACATCAAAATTTCACAGCAAGATTAATTATCAGATTTCATTTATAAAATATTGACTCCCTGATATTTATTCAAAATATGGAAATAAAATGTAAATTAAAATAATCTGATATTCCCAACACATATTACATGAAGATTAACTATGCTTTTGACTTTAAAAATCTGACTTATCTCTCTTTTATTGATTTTCTTGGTGTTTAGAAGCTTCTGTTATGTTTATTTATAAGCTCTGTGATTTATTTCCATATCGACAAATACTGAAAACTAATAGATTCTAAGTAAAACAAGTTACATATGGCAGACCTTTAGATCAGTCTAATTTGGGCACAATGGCAAATATGGATGTTGCCTGGATGGCTGGAGAAAAAGCACCGGTATTCTGTTCTTCTTGGCGTCTGTTTTAGGTTTAGGTCTGCCGCCTTAAACTGATAGTTTACACCCCCTTGTTATATCTTCATCATTATCACTGGTTCCCACCACCCTTTGACGTAAGTTAAATACTCGACTAACTTGAAAAGGAATCTTAGTTCCCAGTGTCAAGCCAAAGGTTTATTTGAATGTAAATTACGCATGGCATTTACTGAGAAATGCCACAAATATGAATATAATAGATTTTGAGCTTTAAGGGCATGGTCATATGGAATTCTCCACAAAAAAGCAATCACCGTCAACAGTGTCGTATACGACACTGTCGATGCCGATTGCTTTTCTATGGCGAACTCTGTGGGTTTTTAAAAAAAATTATTTATCTGTGGCATTGTTTGATTCGAAGGTAAGCTCTAAGCTATATTGTAAGGATCAGGGAAACCTGGCCAAACTATATATTGCCGAAACACTGTAAAACTTTGAAAAAAGTTTCAAACTCCACATAATTTGGGCACAATTATCTTATTTGGGCACAGCACTTACCATCGTTAGTTGGGAAGAATTTAAAGGCCTATATATGGTCAAATAATCCTATAAAATGATGTTTCTCAATATTTGGTATGTTACTGTGATGAAGTCGAGAACTATTAATAAAGTGTTTAGAAAAATGCAAGTGCACCATCGATGGCAGTATGCCTTTGTTCCCAGGCCCACTGTGCCCCCACACCAGAGATCGGAATTAAATGTCCTGTCCAAGGACACAATGCAATTACCACTGGTTAGAATCAAATCATGAACCTTTAGTTTAGGTTTCAAGTTCAATAATCTAATGACTGGACCACTACACTCTCAGGAGGTAAATGATAAATTATTTATAAGTTCACAAGGAATAAATCGGTAATCAATATCCTTGCGCAGCCTAGCATATCTAGTGCCAGTCATTCATTTATTAGTGTTTAACGCTTTACTTAATAAATCAGCCGTATCAAATACTTTTTAAAAAATTTCAACAAAACGATATGAGTCACATGATATGGTTTTGTGGAAATGTTTTGAAAGATTTTAAAAAACAATATTTAAAATAAATGGTGGTGGGTAATGGGTTATGGTCACTGTTAGTATTTTGGGTTTTGGCCTCTGCAAATATTCAATTGTTCAAGTCGATCAAAAAATTTTATTCGAATTGGAGTCGAAAATAAAATCACGAAAGTGTTTTTTAAACGAAATTCAGAAAAATCTGATAGCTCCCATCTGGACATCACACCAAGCCAGAAAATAAGCAGACTGTCATCTGCAAAATGAGGTCCCCAGAGGGTGAATTTAGTGATGCTACCTGCACAGCAGGGTAGCCTCACTAAATTTACCCTCTGTGAACCTCAAAATGAATCGGGGTCTCAAAACTAAACAGAAAGAGGTACCCAGAGGATAAATTGGCCCACTGTATGGGATAGCATCATCAAATTCACCCTGTGGGGATCTCATTCTGCAAATGTCAGACTGTTTATTTTCAGGTCTGCATCACACCAAAGCTACATATGAAATTCGAAAAAGATCAGGTGAGAGATGTACCCTGTAGGGTGAAATATGCGGCCTGTAGGGTGTGCAAATGGAATTGTTGACAATTTATATACTTGTGGCCATGTTTTTCAATGAAATTCAGAAAAATTCAATGGCTCCCATCTAGACATTGCCCCAAAGGCATATATGAAATTTGGAACTGGTCTAGTGAGAGCTGAGGCCAGTAGGGCATGCTAATGGAATTGTGGATGGACAGAGGAATGTACAGATGGATGTACAGACAGATGGTGGATCGCAACACAACCCAATAGCTCATACTTGACATTGTTACCCCCTCTCCATGTTGGGGACATTTCTATCATTTGGGGCTACTGGTTATAGGTGAGAGTTTGGTACAATTTAAAGGCCTGTAGTAACATCATTTCAATACAGAAGTTTTAGTTTCACAATGCTAAAGAACAGAATACCATTAACCCTTAGAGAAGGACAAGTTTTGACAAGTTTTTGACAAATTACTCAATACCAATACATGCAACTTTAAGACTGTAGCATTTAGTTTATTTTTGTTTCCTAGAGTTTTATAATACCTTCTGCAGTCAGAATCATATCATGTCAGACAGTTTTACAAGTGGAGGAACCTGAATGGTGTACCCAGACAGAATCTCCCAAGGCGCGGTGAGCAACTGTCAGACCTTTTTAACTTACTAACCTGGTATAAACAGAGTCAAGAGCAGCTGAAGGCAGTTGACGGGGAGTACACCATAGATGTGCAGTATACCTTGTTACACAGTGCCACCATGCCCCTCCCTTCACCATGAAACAGAGTTAACAGCAACTGAAGGCAGTTAAAGGGGAGTACACCATAGATGTGCAGTATACCTTGTTACACAGTGCCACCATCCCCCTCCTTGCACCATGAAACAGAGTTAACAGCAGCTGAAGGCAGTTGACGGGGGGTACACCATTGATGTGCAGTATACCTGGTTACACAGTGCCACCATGCCCCTCCCTTCACCATGAAATAGAGTTAACAGCAGCTGAAGGCAGTTAAAGGGGAGTACACCATAGATGTGCAGTATACCTTGTAACACAGTGCCACCATGCCCCTACCTCCACCATGAGGGCAATCAGGGTTATGTGTACTGCCCAAGGACACAGCGTAGATGGCGTAGGTCAAGATCGAACAGTCAACCTTTCTGTTTAACCCTTTACTCAATGTAATGGCCCAAACCGGCCAGCGCTATTCACAAAAATCGCCAATTAATTTTCATTTTTTGTCTCAAAAACATAGGTTATGACCCCTCGTTGGGACAAGCTCATCACTGAAAAGCAGCCATGACTAGATTTGATGAAAAATTTGTTTAAATTTTGCTCAATAAATCGTTAGTGAAAAAATTCATTTGATTCGCAGGGGAAAAATTACATTAAATGTACCCAAATTATATTCATTTCAATGCCGAGAGAAATCCCGTCCTGGACAGGAATACCACAGCAACATGCAAGGTGTTAACCCTTTACCCAGTGAATCACTCACATCCGCTTGCGAAATTTGCTAATTCAGCAGCTGAAAAAATATTATTTTTCAAAAAATTTCAACAAAACCATAACGTGACCCCTCTTTGAAACGAGCTCATCGAGCTCGTTCCAAAGAGGGTCACATGATATGGTTTTGTTGAAATGTTTTGAAAAAATTTTAAAAATTATATTTAAAATAATAAATTTTGAAATCGTCTGCATTGGGTAAAGGGTTAAGAAACTCTATCAGTCAAAAGACAACTGACAAAAAAACAAGGAGCTACTGAAAATAAAATATAATTTACCTAAGCAGTCACCAAAGCAACAAAGTGCAGCACAAGAATAAATCCTTTCAAATATAATTTTTTTCATCACTCTCTTGCAATATTGGGAAACAATAAAAATGTCTTGTGTAATGATTAATACTGTAATACCACATCATGACATTACATATATATCTATACTAATAACCTATGTTTCATGGCAAAATTCCTACTGATAAGGAATTGTCAAGAGATTCTATATGTAGGAAAAGTGAATAAGATAAAATATTGTAATGGGAGGAGCTATCACTTAGAATTAACTCCCAATGTGCCGAGTTTCTTTTTCCCCATGTAAATCCTACACTCTCATTGTACAGTAGACCATCGGTATAACTGGGCTACAATTTATTTCCAAGCCTGTTGGAGGTTCTCGCTTTCTCAACCCAGAATATGTTCGACCCAATAGCTTCTGAAAGTATCAATCGATGATAGCAAATAAACAAATTACAACAAAAAATACTTCTCTGGAAAAATGAAGAACTTTTAATGGATCAAATACAACAGCTTGTGGAAATCAGACAGTTACAAAAAGAGTATTCCTTCCATTCTGGGTCTCTGTAGGCATATCATGAGTTTATGTAGTGAATCATGTGTCAAGAAAGTGTCAGCTTTAGAGAGTTTAACCTGCTGAATATTTTTTAAACATTTAAAACTAGTCGTGACTGCTCTGATTTGATGAATAATTAATGAAAGTTTAGGCCACACAAAGTAGATCTTCTGTTTCTCAAGCCATTATTTTTTAAATTGCATTCAGACCAGCATTTTTTTATTTTATTTTTTATTTCAATAATTACTTCTTAGCCTTCAAAAGTTCATGTTCTTGTTTCAAGTTTTAGGCCTCATAATCTACAGAATAGCATGGGTGGTGGTGTATTTCATCCATTGAGTGCAAGAAGGCTTTGCAATGCTAAAGCATTGCAAAGCTTTCTTGCACTCAAGGGACGCATTCAGCAATTTTTTTAACTTGGGTAAAATATCAGACATAAACCATTTAATTTTAATTTTTTTTAAGTTTAAATTGGTTATAAAAAGAGAGCATGCGGCAGCCAAAAGGACCATGCTGGAGGGCCTGAGAAACAATTTTTTTATTTTTTTAGGTCTTAATTATAAAAGTCATTGTGCAAAATATGGATTAAATTTACAAAGGAAAATTTGGTTAAAAGTCCCTTCATCATATTTATTCTAGCCCTTTACCCAATGCAGACGATATCAAAATTTATTATTTTAAATACCATTTTTTTAAATTTATCACATGATATAGTTTTGTTGAAATTTTTTGAAAAATAGTGTTTTTTTGCTGCTGAATTTGCATATTATGCTCCAACGATCAGTGGAGAGTAAGTGTTAGAATCTCCAACAGGCAGAGTTAGCAGTGGACAAAGACTCAAAGGCAACAGCACCAGCGACACGCAGTGCACGTTAGATGTCATGCACAAGGATACAACGCAGTTACCACTGGCCAAGATTAAAACATGGACCTTTTGGTTTGCATTCCAATGCTCTAACCACTGAGCCACCGCACTCCCCTTCAGAAGCTAGCCACAAACATGCGAACTATGCAGTTACCCACAAATGTTAAGTCTTCCTTTAGGATAATATCTCTTGTAAAAATGACAACCAATGATAAATTTCTTGTGCACCTTCTATTCACTAGCTTTGAGAATTAGAGGAGTTTTATACAACATAATATTAGGGACTTGTTAATAGTACCAGAAAATTAATATCCTCCTCACAGACCTTATTAACTGTCTGAGTGCTGGAAGCCACTATCAGGACTCTACTGAAAAGTGCTGAAAGCCACTCTAGTGGCTTTACACTGTATTGATTACCTCGTTTACTCAGCAGTTGAAACACAAATGAAAGTGTCAATGACACTGTAGCTCAACTTGTAAAGACAAAGACATGTACATGTATAGTATGTGACACAGCAATGACAAACATCTGGGTAATGACCTGATAACAAAGGTACATATAAAGTATTGTAATGGTCTGTACATAAATACTGAGCGTTGCATGTAACAAATGTATAGGTAAAGAATTGTAAAGGTGGGTGACAGTCAGATGCTAAACTAGAAAAAATCTTTGAGTCCCAGACTGGGTCTGACTGAACCCCAAAATATTTGTTCTCATAGCACAGTGATAACAAAGGCACCCCAAAACACACTCATTCCTGTCCCAAGGTGAAAACAAAGGTACCCAAGAAGTTTCGTGAAGATCAGTTCACAAATATGAGCTGTGTAGAAGTTGTGACAAAAAACTGATTGGACCTAATTTCTGGCAGCCATCTTGAATTTTGGAACGCGCCCAGAAACAATCGTTCTCGTCCCAAGGTGATAACAAAGGTACCCAAGAAGTTTTGTGAAGATCGGTTCATAAATACAGCCTCTAGCCCGAGCCGTATTGACATGTGCACTTACAGAGTATAAGTAGCACTGAATAAATCAAAGTTCATCTAATTTGCATAATTTCTGCACGAGAAAAAAACCCGTACTATATGTGATGTATTCCATGTTACTAAACATTCATACAAAAATTTATTCAAATCAGAACTTTCATACAGAAGTTCTGTACAAAAGACTGATTGCACTAATTTTGGTACAAAATGGCTGCTGGTGGCCATCTTGAATTTCGGACCAAACACAAAAACACTCGTTCTCATCCCACGGTAATAACAAAGGTACCCAAGAAGTTTCGTAAGGATCGGTTCATAAATACGGCATCTAGCCTGAGCCGTATAGAAGTTGTGTACAAAAAACTGATTAGACCTAATTTCGATACAAAATGGCCACTGGCAGCCATCTTGAATTTTGGACCGCACCCAGAAACACTCGTTCTCGTCCCAAGGTGATAACAAAGGTACCCAAGACGTTTCGTGAAGATCGGTTCATAAATACAGACTCTAGCCCGAGCCGTATTGACATGTGTACTTACTGTGTGTAAGGAGCACTGAAAAAATCAAAGTTCATCTAATTTGCATAATTTCTGCACGAGAAAAAAACCCATATTATATGTGATGTATCCCATGGTACTAAATATTCAGACAAAAAATTATTCAAATCAGCGCTTTCATATGGAAGTTCTGTGCAAAAATCTGATTGCACAAAATTTTGTACAAAATGGCTGCCATCGGCCATCTTGAATTTCGGACCGGACCCCAAAACACTCGTTCTCGTCCCACGGTGATAACAAAGGTACCCAAGAAGTTTCATAAAGATCGGCTCATAAATACGGCCTCTACCCCGAGCCGTATTGGCATTTGCACTTACAGTGCTGAAAGTAACACCAAAAAACATCAAAGTTAGTCTAATTTGCATAATTTACGCACGAGAAAAAAACCCGTATTATATGTGATGTATCCCATGGTACTAAACATTCATACAAAAAATTATTCAAATCAGAGCTTTCATATGGAAGTTCTGTACAAAAAACAGATTTCTGCATCGTCGGTACAAAATGGCAGCTGGCAGTCATCTTGAATTTCGGACCGCACCCAAAAACACTCATTCTCGTCCCACAGTCATAACAAAGGTACCCAAGAAGTTTCGTACAGATCGGTTCATAAATACGACCTCTAGCCCGAGCCGTATCCAATTGTTGACGGACAGACAGACAGACGGACAGACGGACAGACAGACGACGGGCCATGACATAAGCTCAAATTTGGCTTCAACAAAGTTGAGCTAAAAATGTATAAACGAAATTCTTTTATTACAATTTATTGGAGAGTGCAAGAGGCACTCTCCAATGAATTGTAACAAAACAATTGTTTATGAACAAAATCTTATTACATTGGGGCTCCTTTTGCTTGTAGCATGATATCCTTGAAAAAAAATCCAGCAAGAGGATCATAGATCCAGAAGTCGAGTTTTGACATTAAATTCTGAAGAAATAAGCTATTTGTAGCAACAGTGACCTTGACGTTGGGGCCCCCAGACTCCGAAATCAATAGGTGTCTTCCCTTCCTATAGGGTAACCTGTGGTATAAGTTTGGTGAAGATACACGGAATAGAACTAAAGTTATTGCCCGGAAACCAATTTGTCACAAAATATTCTATTTATAGTAACAGGGACCTTGGAGTCCCAGACTCCGAAATCAATAGATGTCTTCCCTTCCTATAGGGTAACCTCTGGTATAAGCTTGGTAAAGGTGCATCAAATAGAACTAAAGTTATTGCCCGGAAACCAATTTGTCATAAAATATTCTATTTATAGTAACAGTGACCTTGACCTTGGAGTCCCAGACTCTGAAATCAATAGGTGTCTTCCCTTCCTATAGGGTAACCTCTGGTATAAGTTTGGTAAAGGTGCTTCAAATAGAACTAAAGTTATTGCCTGGAAACCAATTTGTCACAAAATATTCTATTTATAGTAACAGTGACCTTGGCCTTGGGACGCGAGACTCTGAAATCGATATGTGTCTTCCTTTCCTATAGGATAACCTCTGGTATAATTTTGGTAAAGGTGCATCAAATAGAACTAAAGTTATTGCCTGGAAACCAATTGTTTACACCCGCTGCCCGCCCGCCACTTCATCAAACTATAAGTCGAGTTTGACTTCGTCAAAACTCGACTAAAAATGCACGCATTACAAATCACATTTCAGAAATAATTTAGCACTTTACCAGTTAACCTTGTACTCTGTCAATACAAACTCCACACTCTCCTCTGCCAAATAATAGTGAAGGCCATATACAGTGGAACCCTGTTAATTGAATAGCCCCTTTGCCAATGAAAATTATTCAATTAACAGGAGTATTCAATTAACAGGGACTGTGTCACTTTCCTGTATTCTAGAGATAAATTTGGCATTTATACTATTATATCTTGTTTGACAGAACTCCCTTTATATTCAATTAAGAGATATCCAATTAAGTGGGCTCCATTGTAATAGTGATGCTGTGCATTTTGGGGTTCAATAAATAAAAGTGATAGTGCCAAATAATAGTAATGGGAGGCCTACCGAAATTATGGGAATGATAGCTACAGTTGCATGAAATTCCCACAAATGCAACATCACAATACCTCTGTTTCACCCCTGTAAATCTGACATGCATCAAAGGAACTCAAGGCGATGGGGTAAACAACAGTGGAAGATTAAGCCAAAAATTTGTGCACAACCTTTTCACAAGTAAACATTACTGAACAAATTTTAAATTCTGACAAGTCTGGTTGGTGTACATCGATAAAATTTTACAATATTTTCTTCAAACAAATGCTGTTTTCCAGTGTTGTTGTTTTTTGTCCGATTTGCTGATCCGATATTCTCATGACAGTAACTCATTTTAATAATCCCGATGGTGCCTAATAATCATGATTCTTTTCTCTTTCTCCAAAAATTAATAATAGTGATGTCACTTTTATTTGGCAGGGGAGAGTAACATACATAACTGGTACAGCCTGGTTAATAACAACTTTCAACAAATTTGATATCTCTGAACTGCCTGTTACTTTAAAAAGGAAATGTTCACTTATGAATACATATACATTACATATTAGGAATCTTCTGTAATACAGATTTGCTTGTAGTAGTTTGAACCAAATAAGGCAGTTAGGTAACTCTTAACCTGCTGAGTATTTTTAAGATATTTTTCATCACAGCTAGTCATGGCTGCTATGAAGCAGCCATGACTAGATTTGATGAAAAATTAATTAATGTATAACACAAGAAATCATTGATGAAAAAATCCATTCAATTTATAGGGGGAAAATGTGATTAGATGTGAGCAAATTAAATTGTTTTCAGTGACAAGAGAAACCTTGTGCTGGGCAGGAATACCCACCAACAGCATGCAAAGAGTTAACCCCGAAAGGCCTAATTCTGATCATTTGTTTACTACAACATAACAGGTGCCCTGGCAAGTAGTCTGTATAAATTGCCAGCTACATTATAAGTATCTTGCAATATGTTTCTAGGAACATCTTATCTACCTATATAGACATCCAAGACTTGCCTAGAAACATCTGCACAGCCATAGGATGTTGAATGGACAGTGTAGCAAAAAAACATGAAAATCTCCGGGCCCTTAAGAGTTCGACATCTTATAGAGTGTGTTTGTGAATCTTTTTTACTTGTTCCAGATAACCTGTATGCAGGCAGCTTGGCTGCTGTGCAACCAAACATTCCATTGTTAAACAAGAGGCCCCACTTGGTCTGAAGCACTCACCTTGAACAGAAATTGATATAAACAGAGCCCAAGAATGAATCTACATTATGAATCTACATTCAGCAATCAATCTCCATAGGACCATTGTCAATCCTTGAGCCCCCCAAGAGTGACTAAAATAGTCCAAGCATCATACCTTTTCTTCAGTTCATCATAATGTAAAAACTGGAGCTCCCCTATAGAGTTCCTTGATACAACCTATGAGGAATAATTCTAGTTACACACCTCTAGAGGGTACTTAATAGAAAATTTCTAATTCTTCAGCTACATGACAAATTCCGGCTCAAAAGGGAGCCCAAATATTAACCAAGGCTGTCGATTTGAACAAACTTAAATCTCATACCACTAGTGATGTTGGATATCAAATATGAAAGCATTCTGACTGGTGGATCTGAAGAAGAAGATTTAAAAAAAAATGTCCTCATTTTACACAAAGTTAAAATTTGGGCTCCCATAGGGAACCCAAATATTAACCCAGGCACTCGATCTGAACAAAATTGAATCTAAGCCCCCTAGAGATCAGTATATACCAAATATGAAAGCATTCTGACTGGTGGATCTGAGAAAGAAAATTTTTAAAAGAAATTTCCTCATATTGCACAGAGTTAAAATTTGGGCTACCATTGCGAGCCCAAATATTAACCTAGGGACCCAATTTCAACAGCAACAAACCTGAATCTGACCCCAAACCTGAATCTGACCCCCCCTCCCCCCCCCCCCCCCCCACCCCCAGAGATGTTACCAAATATGAAAGGATTCTGATTGGTGGATCTGAAACAGATTTTTCAAGAAATTTCCTCATACTGCACCAAGTTAAAATAAAATTCAGGCTACCATATGGAACCCAAATATTAATCCAGGGACCCATTTTGAACAAACTTGAATCTGACTCTCTAGAGATGTTGTAAACCAAATATGAAATGACTGATGATTCTGAAGAAGATTTTAAAGAAATTCCTTCATAGTGCCCTAAGTCAAAATTTGGGCTCCCATAGGGAGCCAAAATATTAACCCAGGCACTCGATTTAAACAAACTTGAATCTGCTAATTTTTAAAGATTATTCCCCATATTGCCATAAGTAAAAAACTTGCAGGAGCCCAAATATGAGCCAAGGGGCTTCATATTAACAAACTTGTAGCTGACCACAACCCCTTCCCCCACCCCCACCCCCTCTTATCGATGCTGAATACAAAATTTCTAAAGATTCTGACCATCGGTTCTGGAGAAAATTGTTTTTTTAACGTTTGCAAATATGCTGCATTTTTTCGAAGCCTCCCCCACCCTCTCCCTACAGAACACCCTGACATAATCAATGGCAATTTGTTTTTACCATTCAGTTCTATTGGTCCTACAGATGCTTCATACCAAATAGCAGTTCTCTTCCGTGTGGTTTGGGAAGTATGGATGTTTAAAAATATTTCTATTTTTAGCTCCTGGGGTTCCCACATGGACACAGGAAATATTTTTTCATGAGTCAAGTACTTATGACCTAATAATACCACATACCAAGTTTGGTTCAAAACGGACCATCGTTTCAGAAAATAGAAATTTTGGGCGGAGACAAATATCTTGCCCCTCCCATTACAAAGGCAAATATTGCTCCACGAACTTCTTTTGAACAAACTTGATTCTACACCTCAAGAGGAAGCATCATACCAAATATCAAGACACTGCACCCACTGGTTCTGAGAAGAAGATTTTAAAAATACTTTGGAGCATTTTATACTGATGGACGGATGGACGGACATTCTTACAAATGGCTACTTATGTGGCTATTTTATGGACATGTTAGGTGGCTAACCTAAAACACATGTCCAACATAATAAAACAAGTTTTTTGGGAGAAAATTTTTTGGGGGTCAGCTAACCCTAATCCTACCCTTTACTGACCCTAACCCTACCCACCCCTAACTCTAAGCTAACTCTAACCCTAAACTAACCCTAACCACATAACTCTAACACCCCTTAAATGACCCACACCCCACCCATAAACCCAACCCCAGAATGCCCTAACCCTACTCTGCATTTATCCAAACTCCCCCCTCCCCCCCCCCCCCCCCCCCCAATAAGAGATTCTGTTATGTGGCTAGCCACGTAACCGACTTTAACCACATAAGTATCCTGTTTTACTAACTCGTAGCCCCATAAGTTGTCATTTGTGTGTGCGGACAGAGGGACAGAGGGCTTGACTAGATACCCCTGAATCCTCCTTCGGAGGTCGGGGCATAATAGGCACCGCAATGTTCAATGGAATGAGTCAAGTTTAGCCTGTTTATACCTACCCTGCCCATGTTTAGAGGACTTCCTCCCCAGGCATTGATAACAGAGTTCCAGTACCAGTAAAGCTGAACTTGCTTACCACAGTAAACAAGCACTGTTCCACTTCCCAGGATGCAATGGGGGACTAAATTAAGTTTCTTATGTGTACATCACTTCCTGGAAAACTAGACAGAAAACTTCGTAATGATGATATACATCAGAAGATATATGGCCTGTCTGTGTTCTGGAGAACCAATGTAATTTATCCACCAAGTAGAGAATACATGTTTGACTGTGTTTCTACATACAGCTTTAGGATAATCTGGTCTGCCTAGTGTAGATTTAGTGTTTATTTATTAAACCAAGCATGTTGTGTTACTTTACTCTACTGTTTATAATTACCACAATCAGTAAGAAAAGCTAAAAGAGGTGGGAATTTACTAATTTGGGGCCATTAATTACAAACACAATTACTGTCTGTCAGTGCATAAAATACCAATAATTCCACTCAGACAAATTATGGCCAGATCATAACAATATTCACATGTGTTAACGAAATAACAATACTCTTTCTTTATTAGTGTAGACATAATGGGTTCAGTGGCTGTAGGACACTGACTTCAGATGAGCCAATACAGTGAGCCTACTTAACTGGATATCTCTTAACTGAATTATTTATTTATTTATTGGGGATTAAGGTCACATATTTCTGCACAATGGCTAATCATGACCATGACAGTTTTACGGTGGAGGAAGCCGGAGTACCCGGAGAGAACCACTGAGCAACGGCGAGCAACTGTCAGCTCCCCAACATACTAACTCCACACAAGCAGGGTTAGCATTGGTTGAAGACAAGTGCACCATCAACATGCAGTACGCCTTAGTACACTACATCACTGTGCCCCCAGATGAGCAATGAGGGTGAAGTGTCCTCTTAACTGAATATCCCTGTTAATTGAATATAATTTCCCAACACAAAACCATTTACCATACTTCCAGTCCAAATTTGACCTGTTAATTGAATACAGGTTATAGAGTAAACTCCTGTTAATTGAATAAAAAATCTCGTAATCTTTCGAGAAATTACCCTGACTCGCCCCAGTTTTTCTTTGTTTATAGACCTATTTTGGCTTCAGTACATCCAATACAAGCATTTTATCTATTATATCTTGTTTGACAGAGCTCATGGAGCTCTGTCAAACAAGACACAATAGAATAAATGCTAAGTTTATCTCTAGAATACAAGAAAGTGAAACAATCCCTGTTAATTGAATACTGTTAACTGAATAATTTTCATTGCCAAAGTGACTATTCAATTAACAGGGTTCCACTGTAACATCAAATGTATAAATGACTGTCTTCACAAAACAAGAGGTGCACATCAAAGATGCAGGTGTCAAGCTGTGGCTACTTTCTTCATGTACCGTCTATTGAAAATCTGAAAAGTCATCATGCTGAGCTCAAAATTTGTAAAAAATTGGTGCTAATGAGCTGAAAATTCATTAAAATGGACAAATTAAGGCCTATAACTATGTAACAAAAAATTGGGCTGTGCTAGTTTTCGTCTCGCTTGAGATATTATTGCAAAAGACCTGTATATAGCAAGTATTAGTCAAATCAGAGAATGATTGTTCAAGTTATTGTGCTAACGAGCTCAAACATTTGTAAATATTGACTAATTAAGGCCCATAACTCAGTAACAAAAAATTAGACTGGGTCAGTTTTCGAACTCACTTGAGATATTATTGCAAAAGACCTGTGAGGCAAATATTAAAATATTAGTCAAATCGGAAAACGTTTGTTCAAGTTATTGTGCTAATAGTGTAAGGACGCCCAGACACTCCGGATACCCACCCACCCGGACAAACACCAACAAACCATAGGTCTCAGATGTTAACACAACTCGACCAAAAAAACCCCATTCAAATTTTATTATAAATAATTTATGACTTCCTCACTGGAATGACCTCAGTGGGCTTGAACCAAAGAGGGGGGGGGGGGGGGGGGGGGGGGGGGGCAATAAGCTATGTTTATGGGGCAAAAAAAAGAAAATTTTAAGATATTCAGGAATTTACTTTGTACGTGTTGTATGTTAGTCTTTAACCAACGGAGACCAGATCAAAATTTATTATTTTGAATATCATTTTTTAATTTATTTCAAAAAATTTCAGCAAAACCATATTATGTGACCCCTCGTTGGAATGAGCTCGTTCCAACAAGGAGTCACATGACATGGTTTTGTTGAAATTTTTTTGAAAAATACTATTTTTTCAACTGCTGAATTTGCATTTTAAGCGGGCGGATGCGGGCGATTCATTGTGTAAAGGGTTAAATAAAGAAATAACAGTCTTATTTCTAAGCATATTTATCAGTTTGTGAAACCATCATAACAATCTCGAATTTGGAGATGACGATGGCAAAAGCGCAAGTTTTTTGAAAGTCTAGTCAGCATATTCAAAGGAAGACAGCCATCAGGAAAGCTGGGAGCAAACATTTTCACATTCAAGCAACTCAGTTTTATAATATATGTTTTAGGACCCTGCACTGAAAAATAATGTGACCATGAGCATGTGGGTTCCTAATATTTCGAGCCTTGGTCATACATATAAGTTATAATTGGAAGAAAAATAACTTTTTTCAGTTAGTTTCATAAAGATGCCGGTAATATTGTCATCAGTCTGTTTGATAAAGGAATAGAGGTAAATTTCGGGAAAAGATAGGGCCCTGCGAAGTTTCGAGATTCAATTTGATTTTGAATCTTATTTATTTATTTATTTATTTATTGATGTTTAAGGTCACATATTTATGCACAATGGCTAATCATGACCGTGACAGTTTTACGGGTGGAGGAAGCCGGAGTACCCGGAGAGAACCACCAAGCAACGACGAGCAGCTGCCAGCTCCCCAACATCATAACTCCACACTGCAGCACAGGCAGGGTTAGATTGGTTGAAGACATGCGTACTATCGACGTGCAGTACGCCTTAGTACACGGCATCATCGTGCCCACACATGAGCAATGAGGGTGAAGTGTCTTGCCCAAGGACACAACGATGGTTGGCGCAGGTGGGATTCGAACTGAGGACCTCTCGGCTTGCAGCCTGCACCTCTACCGAGCCACCACGCCCCTCGAAGTGTAATTACCGCTATATTAACATAAAAAGCATCTGTACCCATGCCACCATCCATTCTAATTTCAGTTTCACTAGTCACTACCATTGCTGAAAGCAAATTTAAAATTCCCAAGCAATATTGACGATGGGCTCACGGATGCTAGGGGACAACCCTGTACAGTGCCCAGTACAGCATCCTCACACCCACTTCTGTTTTTGAACAAAAATCCTTACTGGCTAATATTCCAACTACATCATCAAGGCATGCCTTCATTGAAGGCATGCCTTGATGATGTAGTTGGAATATTTTATCACTCGGGACTTCAAGACTCCCGTATTCGATTTGATTCAATTTCGAATAATAGACTCAATTTGATTTGAGATTCGATTCGAATCGAAAATATGTGATTCGCTGGGCCCTAGGAAAAGATTACTCTAATAATGATAAATGTCAACCTTGAAAATACTCCACCAAATAAATTGATGCCCTTCATCAGTTATCTACAATTGCTAACATATAAAATTAATTAAATGAAGTGTACTTTATTGACCATGTTGGCTATGACCTGTACTAAGAAAACAGGATATTACATGCACTAATGAAACCCAAACAGGATGAGCTGACCACTTCAAATAAATAACTCAATAAAACACCACTTGAAATAAATTGAGTCATATAGCTTTTCTCATGTATTGGAACATTAACATAAAAATGATTATTGGCATATAACATCTTATTATAATAATCAATCTTATTTTGATTTAAAATTTCCAAGAAAGTATTATTTATAAATCATGACCTGTAAATCAGCACAAGTTCATTATGGCACAATACTTTTTCTGTAATCTCTCTGCTGTATTTCTGAAGTGTATTGAACCATTCACTTCAGAAGGGTGATATACCATAAATACCGTTCTGTATCGGTGTCAAGCCAAAACCCATTCAAAGTACTGAGAGAATTTCAATATACCGAAATTTCGGTCTTGAAAAATATCCCGAACATGAGTTGAAAAATAAACAAGAAATTGTCACGTAAGTGACCATGCCCCCAACGTGGCAATGACTTTGATCTGTGATCTTGACCTCCATTGAACAAAAAAAATTTAGTGCACGACACATCGTCTCCCCATAAGCAACATGTATGCCAGGTTTCAACAAAACCCTACGAACCATCTCCGGGTTATGGCGCCGACACGAAAATCTTCCTGATGGACAGACAGACTGACAGAAAGAAATGACAAACACTATATGCAGCCGAAAAAAATTTTCAGGGGCATTAAATGCAACAGAACATTATGCAAAATTTCTTACAAGAAGAGCCCATAGCCTATGCATTCCTGTATATCTTATTTGGGTTTAATGACACTTTCAACAACCAGGGTTACATCATGTCAGACAGATTTACAGGTGAAGGAAGCCAGGGTACCCTAAGAGAACCACCAACCAGTGGCAAGAAACTGTCAGAATCTCACAACTTACTAGCCCAGCACAGGCAGAGTTAGCTGTGATTGAAGACAAGTTCACTTTGTCATGCGTACAGTACAGTCGCCATGGATTGGTTGTAATCCACTCGTGGACAGTGATGTCCAAGCATGCGTTTACCAAGTAATAAAAATCATCAGCAGCAAAATTTTAATTAATGATGCGCCGGGTTGTACCCTATGCTTCATTAACCCTTTACCCAACGCAGACGATATCAAAATTTATTATTTTAAATATCATTTTTTAATTTTTTTCAAAAAAATTTCAACAAAAACCATATCATGTGACCCCTCTTTGGAACGAGTTCAATGAGCTCATTCCAAAGAGGGGGTCACATGATATGGTTTTGTTGAAATTTTTCGAAAAATAATATTTTTTTAGGCCACACAAAGTAGATCTTCTGTTTCTCGGGCCATTATATGAGAAACTGCGAGCGTTTTTTTATTTTATTTTTTATTTCAGTAATTACTTCTTTGCCATCAAAAGTTCATTTTCTTGGTTCAAGTTTTAGGCCTCATAATCTACAGAATAGCATGGGTGGTGGTGTATTTCATCCCTTGAGTGCAAGAAGGCTTTGCAATGCTAAAGCATTACAAAGCCTTCTTGCACTCAAGGGACAAATTCATCAATTTTTTTAACTTGGGTAAAATATCAGACATAAACCATTTAATTTTAATTTTTTTTAAGTTTAAATTGTTTATAAAAAGAGAGCATGCGGCAGCCAAAAGGACCATGCGGGAGGGCCTGAGAAACAGATTTTCCATTTTTTTAGGCCTTATCTGCTGAATTTGCATATTACGCGGGCGGATGCAGGCGATTCGTTGGGTAAAGGGTTGATTAAATTTTTGATGATTATTCCATTAGTGTTTGAAATCTAATATTATTGCATCCGTGGAAAGTGACCAGTCCACGGCGGCCATACTGTTCTTAATCCTTACTACACAATGCCACTATGCCCCCACATGCATAATCAGGATTAGGTGTTTTGCCAAGGAAACAGCACAGATGTTACGGGGCAGGACTGAACCATCAATCATTTGGTTCGAAGTCAAATGATGTGAACAATGAGCCACCATGCTCCCTCGATCACCAAGGAAGAGACTATTTATCTGATCACAGTACCGTTAGACAAACCATGTAATCATGAATACTGAATTGAAATTGAGTTTAGGCCTCACAAAATAAATCTTGTTTCTCAGGCCATTTTTTGTAAAACTGCATGACAGTGGACATTTTATTATTTTTGTAATTATTTCTTTGCCATCAGAAGTTCATATTCTTGGGCTCATAATCGACAGAAAAGCATGGGAATATTATTATTTATTAGGGTTTAATGACAACAGCCAAGGTCATATCATGTCGGTGACAGTTTTAAGGGTGGAGGAAGCCGGAGAGAACAGTCGAGCAAAGACGAGCAGCTGTCAGCTCTGCAACATCATAACTCCGCACTGCAGCACAGGCAGGGTTAGATTGGTTGAAGACATGTGCACCATCAATGTGCAGTATGCCTTAGTACATGGCATCATCGTGCCCCCATGTGGACAATCGGGGTGAAGTGCCTTGTCCAAGGACACAACGCAGGAGTCCGAATCGATCGCTCAGATGGTCACCCATCCAAGAACTAACCGAGCTTAACATTGCTTAACTTTGGTGATCTGACGAGAACCGGTTATGGCAATGCCCCCCCCCCCCCCCCACCCCCCGAATATCATGGATGGTGGATCACTTCGTCCCTTGAGTGCAAGAAGGCTTTGCAATGCTAAAGCATTGCCAAGCCTTATTACACTCAAAGGACAAATTTATCAATTTTATTAACTTGGGTAATATATCAGACATCAACCATTTATTTTTTATAAGTTTGCATTGGTTATAATATAAGAGCATGTGGCAGCCAAAATGACCACACAAAAGGGCCTGAGAAACAGATATTTAACTTTGTTAAGCCTAACCAGACTTCCTTTATTGAGAGCACTGGTATACACATTAGGATGACTTTCATTGAGACTAAACCAATTTAAAGAATAGAGATGCAGATAAAATATTTTCAACAATTTTCAGAAGATCCTGTTGCATAATCTGAACTATACATATTCTATATATATCTTGTGTTTTCGTTTTTGTTTAACTTATGCAACCTTTGTGAAGAATGATAAGAATGAAGAATGTAAATTATCCCCAGACGTATAATTTGTTTCCGGGGGAAAAAGCAGAAAGATATGGGCTGAGAAATAACAACTTCATGAAATCATTAGTAGTGATTTTTTCTCATTCCTTAACGCTCTACTTAACGAATCAATCACATCCGACCAAGTAATTTACAAAATGAGTCATTGAAAAAAAAAATTATTTCTTGAAAGATTTCATGGAGTTTGTTCCAATGACAGGTCACAATGACATGATATTGTTGGAAAAATTTGAAAACCAAAATGATTAAGCCATTACCTAACGAATCGGCTGCATCCGCCTGCGTAATATAAAAATTTAGCAGATGAAAAAATATTTTTTAAAAAACAGTTTAATAAAACCATATCATGTGACCCTCACTGGAACAAGCTCATTCCAATGAGGGGTCACACGATATGATTTTGTAATTAAATGAAAGTGTCAATGACACTGTAGCTCAACTTGACAAACTTGAACTTGGTAAGTTATAAATGAAATGGCAAAATTGAAGATCATTGGTACCTATGTTATTTGATGAAATTTCAACATAACAGCATTGTGTGTGCACAACGTCAGAGTAATCCACGCAATTTTTAAATGTAAACAGTAAGACTGGCTAAAGGAAGAATGTTGATACACAAATGCAGTAAGTTCAGAGGTTATTGTAAATGGGAACTTTTTTCACAGAAATGAATGCTAATCAATAGCTCTTATCTAAAGGTCTTGCCTAATGAGCACACCAAGTTCAAAAACAATCCTATGATAAATGTGGCCTGCAGGCCATGTCAAAGAATGTTGATGCCCACATGCAATAAATTCAAGATTGTTGCTAATAGCAACAGTTTTTGATGGAAATGAAAAGAAAATCAATAGCTCCTATCTTTGTCACCCCCGCATAAACATACAAAGTTTCAAAACAACCTAATAATGAATGTGCCCTCTGAGGCATACCAAAGGAAGATGTTAATGCACTAAGTAGAAGGTCATTGCTTGTGGCAATGGTTTTTGTTTTGTTTTTTTTGTTTTTTTTGTTTTGTTTTTTTTTTGGGGGGGGGGGGGGGGGGGTGGAGATTATGGATATTCATAAATATACCCTGCTGAGAGTTCAAAAGGGATAAGCTGATGGACAAATGAAGTAAGTTCAAAGGCTGGTGATAACGACAATAATTTTTTATGGAAATGAAAAAAAGCAATAGCCCACATCTAGAGGTCACCCCGAACACACATACCAAGTTTCAAAGTGATCCGATCATAAATGTGCCCTGAAGGGTGTGTTAAAGGGAAATATTGAGGTCTGATTAAACGAAGTTCAAAGGTCAGCGGCAACATTTTTTGACAAATAGGAAGAAAATTGACAGCTCCCATATAGATGTCACCTCACACATGCACACCAAGTTTGCAAGCGATCCAATCATAAATGTGCCCTGCAGGGTGTGTCAAAGGGAAATATTGATACTTAACTGCACTAAGTTTTTACTAAGTTCATCGAAGGTCATTGCCAGTGGCAACATTTTTTGACGGAAATCAAAGAAAATCAATAGCTCCCATCTAGAGGAAACCCCAAACAAGCATACAAAGTTTCAAACCGATCTGATCATAAATGGGGCCTGAAGGGCATGCCAAAGGAATATACTGATACCTGACTAAACTTAGTTCAAAGATCGTTGCCAGCGGCAACATTTTTTCGCGGACAGAAATGGAAGAAAATTGATTGCTCCCATCTAGAGGTCACCCCAAACATGCATGCCAGGTTTCAAAGCAATCCGATCATAAATGTGCCCTGTAGGGTGTGCCAAAGGAAAATATTGAGGTTTGACTAAACTAAGTTCTAAGAATGTTGGCCGTGGCAACATTTTTTTAACGGAAATGGAAAAAAATCAATAGGTCCCATCTAGAGGCCACCCCAAACAAGCATGCCAGGTTTCAAAGCAATCCGATCATAAATGTGCCCTGTAGGGTGTGCCAAAGGGAAATATTGACGTCTGACTAAACTAAGGTCTAAGAAGGTTGGCCGCGGCAACATTTTTTGACGTAAATGGAAGAAAATCGATAGCTCCCATCTAGAGGTCACCCCAAACAAGCATGCCAGGTTTCAAAGCAATCCAATCATAAATGTGCCCTGCAGGGTGTGCCAAAGGGAAATATTGAGGTTTGACAAAACTAAGTTCTAAGAACGTTGGCCGCGGCAACATTTTTTTATGGAAATTGAAAAAAAATTGATAGCTCCCATCTAGAGGTCACCCCAAACAAGCGTACTAAGTTTCAAAGCAATCCAGTCATAAATGTGCCCTGTAGAGTGTGCCAAAGGGAAATATTGAGGTTTGACTAAACTAAGTTCTAAGAACGTTGGCCACGGCAACATTTTTTGATGGAAATTGAAATGAAAGTGTCAGTGACACTGTAGCTCAACATGTCAAGACATGTACATGTATAGTATGTGACACAGCAATGACAAACATCTAGGTAATGACCTGATAACAAAGGTACATATAAAGTATTGTAACGGCCTGTAAATAAATACTGACCATAGCCTGTAACAAATGTATAGGTAAAGTATTGTAAAGGTGGGTGACAGTCAGATGCTAAATAGAAAAGAAATCTTTGAGTCCCAGAGTGGGTCTGACTGAACCCCAAAATATTTGTTCTCATAGCACAGTGATAACAAAGGCACCCCAAAACACACTCATTCCTGTCCCAAGGTGAAAATAAAGGTACCCAAGAAGTTTCGTGAAGATAAGTTCATAAATAAGAGCTGTATAGAAGTTGTGACAAAAAACTGATTGGAGCAAAATGGCCACTGGCAGCCATCTTGAATTTTGGACCGCACTCAGAAACACTCGTTCTCGTCCCAAGGTGATAACAAAGGTGCCCAAGACGTTTCGTAAAGATCGGTTCATAAATACAGCCTCCAGCCTGAGACGTATAGAAGTTGTGTACAAACAAGAGGCCCCACGGGGCCTGAAGCGCTCATCTTGTACAGAACACAATTTAAACAGAGGCCAAGAATGAGTCTACATTAAGCAAGCCATCTCCATAGGCTACACTGTCAATCCTTGAGGCCCTCAGGAGTGACAAAAATAATCTGGGCATCATGCCTTTTCTTCAGTTGATCATAAGTAAAATGCAGAGCTCCCCTATGAAGCCCCTTGATACAACCTATGTGGATTAATCTAGAGGGTACTGAATACAAAATTTTTAATTCTTCAGCAAAATGGCCAATTCCGGCTCCCATAGAGAGCCCAAATATTAACCCAGGCTCTTGATTTGAACACAGTTAAATCTGACTTCCCTAGAGATGTTGTGTACCGAATATGAAAGCATTCTGACTGTTGGATCTGAAGAAGAGAAATTGTAAAGAAATTTCTTCGAATTTCACTAAGTTCAAATTTGGGCTACCATAGCGAGCCCAAATATTGACCTATGGATCCGATTTGAACAAACTTGAATCTGACCCCCTCTAGAGATGTTGTATACCAAATGTGAAAGCATTCTGACAAGTGAATCTGAAGAAGATTTTTGAAGAAATTCCCTCATATTGTACTAAGTTAAATTTCATGTTCCCATATGGAGCCCAAATATTAACCTAGGCACTCGAATTGAACAACCTGGAATCTGACCCCCCTAGAGATGTTGTATACCAAATATAAAAGCATTCCGACTGGTGGATCTGAAGAAGAAGATTTTTAAAGAAATTTTCTCATATTGCACTAAGTAAAAATTTGGGCTACCATAGTGAGCCCAAATATATACCTAGGGATTTGATTTGCACAAACTTGAATCTGACCACCATAGAGATGTTGCATACCAAATATCAAAGCATTCTGACTGATGGAACTGAAGAAGAAGATTTTTTTAAATTACCCTCCATATTGAACAAAGATAAAATTTGGGCTTCCGTAGGAAGCCCAAATATTAACCTAGGGACTTGGTTTGAACAATCTAGAATCTGCCCCTCATAACAATGATGTATACCAAATATTAAAAGATTCTGACTGGTGGTTCTGAAGAAAAAGATTTTTAAAGAATATTCCCCATATTACCCTATGTTAAAACTTTGGGCTCCTGTAGAGAGCCCAAATATGAACCAATGAGCTTTATTTGAACAAACTTTTATCTGACCCCCCTATGAATGCTGTATACCAAATATCAAAAGATTCTGATGATTGGTTCTGGAGAAAAGATTTTTTTAAATTTTTGCAAATATGCTGACTCAGCATTTTTTCGATGCCCATTACAGAACACCCTAACATAACCGATGGCAATTTTTTTTTTACCATTCAATTCTACTGGTCATAAGGATACTTCATACCAAATAAAAGCTCTCTGTTCCGTGGGGTTTGGAGAAATGGGCGTTTGAAAATATTTCTATTTTTAGCTCCCAGGGTTTCCATGGGGATGCAGGAATTTTTTTTTTGCATGGGTCAAGTACTTATGACCCAATAGTACCACAAACCAAATTTGGTTCATACCGGACCATCGGTTCAGAAAATAGAAATTTTGGGTGGGGCCAAAAATCTTACCCCTCCTATTACAAAGCCAAATATTAATTTACGAACTTCGTTTGAACAAACTTGATTCTACACCTCATATGGAAGCTCCATAGCAAATATCAAGTCATTGCACACACTGGTTCTTGAGAAGAAGATTTTTAAAATATTTTGGAGCATTTTCCCCCACTCCCTCCCTATGGGGCCGGGCATACTGAGTTGAACAAAAATGAAATGCCCCTTTGGGACCATCACTCACACAAACTTTCATTTGAATTGGCCCAGTGGCTTTGGAGGAGAAGACCAAAACATGATGTTGACGGACGACGGACGATGGACGACAGACGACGGACGGGAAGCGATTAGATTAGCTCAGCTTGACTTTGTCAAGATGAGCTAAAAACTGACTAGACCTAATTTCGGTACAAAATGGCCACTGGCAGCCATCTTGAATTTCGGACCGCACTCAGAAACACTCGTTCTTGTCCCAAGGTGATAGCAGAGGTACCCAGGAAGTTTTGTGAAGATCCGTTGATAAATACAGCCTCTAGCCCGAGCCGTATTGACATGTGTACTTACTGTGTGTAAGTAGCAATAAATAAATCAAAATTCATCTAATTTGCATAATTTCTGCACGAGAAAAAACCTGTACTGTATGTGATGTATTCCATTTTACTAAACATTCATACAAAAATTTATTCAAATCAGAACTTTCATACAGAAGTTCTGTACAAAAGACTGATTGCACTAATTTTGGTACAAAATGGCTGCTGGTGGCCATCTTGAATTTCAGTCCACACCCAAAAACACCCGTTCTCATCCCACGGTGATAACAAAGGTACCCAAGACGTTTCGTAAAGATTGGTTCATAATACGGCCTCTAGCCTGAGACGTTCTCTCCAGGTACTATACCTTCCTCTACATGTAAAACTTACCACTAACACAATCAAGCACAGTCAATTTCCCCTCCATCCAGCCCCATCAACCTCCATGTTTCCAGCATTCACTTCTGTTAATGGTGGATCATTGCCAACCTTTGCTCTAGGCGGATCATCGCCAACCTTTGCTCTAGGCTACTGAAACATGGTTTGTTTTGTACATATTTCTGTAACTTTTATCATGGCACACTGCTCATTATGTAAACCAATCTCGTACATGTATCCATAAAATCCATGTTTATGTATAGCAACAAATGGCAGTGTGTCGAATTCGCAAACTTAGTGTTAAGTTATCTATCTTACGGAGCAAACAAGCTTGCTGCTGGGTTGCTCCCTTTCGCTCACTACTGGAACAGTTCCCATAAAAGAATATTTTAGAAGTTAAAGGGTTGTGGTTTGTCTGTGGTTAGATTTAGAGATATCTGAACCATCTGTTGTCAAGAGTCAGTGAGACACTATCAACCCCTGACATTTACCTGATTCACTCCTGATGTCGCCACTGTTTATTTACTGCATTGAGGAAAAAAAGGAGCATTTTGCAGTCAATATTGACTAACCTTTTAATACAAGACAGGGTTTAACTAGCTGCTCTCACAATGATTGATAAAACCTGAAACTGATCTCAATGAGAAAATAAACAGTGCTAAAGCCCGAGTGATTCACCCTTTCTGCAACAGAAATCAACAATATTTAGCTTTTAACCTATTACAACTAAAAGACGACACCTGTTATAACACCATTCCAGAGAGCAGGCCTGGAAATAACTCATGTATGATTGATCGTTCATCTGGTTATGTGTGGGTTACGACAATTGTAATGATTTGAATTTTGGTTTCACAACATGTATGTATAATACATACAGATTTGGTCAGTTCACTGAAAAAACAGTTAACAGCATGCTCACTATTTATTTTATTTATTTATTGGTGTTTAAGGTCACATACTTATGCACAGTGGCTAATCGTGACCATGACAGTTTTACGGTGGAGGAAGCCGGAGAACCCGGAGAGAACCACCGAGCATCAACAAACAACTGTCAGCTCTTCAACATTCTAACTCTGTTCAAGTTCCGCTCAAGCAGGATTACAGCGATTGAAGACAGTCCACCCCTGAGCCACTGCGCTCCCGGAGCATGCTCACTGAAGTTGGAGGGGGCACCATTAAGTTTTTCAATTTGTAGCAAAAAATGTGTTCTCCACAGGGTATCTTTTGTCCAATTTCGTATCGCCATTTGCAAAGCAACATCTCCCAGTCATGAACCAATATCTAAAAATGATTCGCACACTGTGATACAAAGTCTTTCTTAGATTTTTGTCAGTATGACTGTCAGACATGCTCTTCAATCGCTAAGATTGCTATTACGGAACCACCAACGCAGCCTTTATGCAGGGACAACTGATTGGGTTATCCCACAAAGGCATGTTGCACTTTCTAGGTCACCATGACCAGTCATGGACACAATCATTCATCATATCAATGTCACTGATTTTTCATACCGTAACCTCTCTAGAAACAATTTGTGTAGTACACATGTGGAATTGTATTTATGTACGATTTTCCGGAACAAGTTCAGGAAAATCCAACATAAATACAACTGTGCACATTTATGCCGCAAACTGTGCTCTGAAACAAAACTTTCAAGTTTCAGTCACAAATGAGTGACACTAATTGATTCGAGGGAATACGTAAATCAAGGTACGCAAACTTACTGTCTTATTAGTGTGTCGGTGATGCAAACCCATATAAAGAATGCATGTTGAACTGCATTATAATGCCGTAGTCAATGTTATTTATTTATTGATTGGTGTTTACGGTCAAATTTTTCTGCACAATGGCTAATCATGACCATGACAGTTTTACGGGTGGAGGAAGCCGGAGTACCCAGAGAGAACCACTGAGCAATGGCAAGCAACAGTCAGCTCCCCAACATACTAACTCCACACAAGCAGGGTTATCATTGGTTGAAGCCAAGTGCACCATCGACATGCATTATGCCTTAGTACACAGCGCCAGTGTGCCCCCACGTGGGCAATGGTGGTGAAGTGTCTTACCCAAGGACACAAAGCGGTTGCCATAGGTGGGATTCGAACTGAGAACCTCTTGGCTTGCAGCCTGCACCTCTACCTCCTGATCTACCATGCCCCCCACCCCCAGTCAATGTTAAGCTCTTGAAATTTGCTGCAGCAAACTATTATGGAAGAGGAAATTGAATTTAGGTGCCTGTGATGACGAAATGTGCACAGCATGGTATATCAGACAAAAATAAAAGGAAATAGGATGGATAACAATAAACTGAAAATTAACTAACCTTGGTTTAAAACTACGAATCAATTTCTACCAATTGCTAATCAATGGAGGGGGAGAAAACCGCGAATCAAACTTTTGAAAACAAAAGATACCCTGCTCCACCACTTATTTTATTAAGCCTTTACCCAACGCATACAATTTCAAATTTTATTATTTTAAATATAATTTTTTAAATTTTTTCAAAAAATTTCAACAAAACCATATCATGTGACCCCTCTTTGGAACGAGCTCGACAAGCTCGTTCCAAAGAGGGGTCACATGATATGGTTTTGTTGAAATTTTTCGAAAAATATTTTTTCAGCTGCTGAATTTGCATATTACGCGGCGGATGTGGGCAATTCGTTGGGTAAAGGGTTAACTCTTAACCCGCTGAGTAATTTAAAAATATTTTTCAGAAGAAAACTTCATGAAAATTTGACTTGTGAAATCATTGGTCATATAGTCTATAGAATTTACAGGGGAAAATTGGGTAAAATATCCTCAAACTTTATTTATTTTAATGACAAGAGATTCCCTATTCTGGGCAGGAATATCTGCCAAAAGCATGCAAGGAGTTAAATGTGGGGAAGAGGTGGGCTCTTCTCATCCATGTTGTTTAACTGAAAAGGAAAATATCATTTCGCATAATGTAGGTTCAATGGGTTACTATGTTTCCATGTCAATCTTTCTGACATATTATATCAAACTTGGGAGTGAAAAAACTAATTTTTTGCAATGAACCAATTACATCGCACTTAAAAAATTTGTTTTTAAATTCATTTCAAAGTAGTTGGTAATATGTAAAAGCAATTAATGTTCTAAAATAGAGAATTCTGCATGTTAACATCATGTGGCAAAAATGTACTTTCCTCCTGAACAGATGTGGCAGAGGAATGAAAAAATTATAGCAATAAAATTCCAAATGTGAGTTTTTTGTCAGATATTTTTAAAGAGGAATCCCAGGATTTTCTGCCAAACCTGTGTAAATATAAAAAAAATTCATTGATGAACAAGTGGTATGGGTTATAACTACCTTGAAATTACCACAAGGGAAAATAAGAGTTTCAACACCTTCGCTTAATTTTGTGTCTAAAAATATGAGGGAAGATATTCTAGATGTTTGCACAGATGGATACAAAAAGATACACAACTACATTCAAGCTGAATCCTCATTATAAAGTTGTTAATGAGGATATTCAAATACCTGCAAGGGTGGTGGATCCGAGGTTTGGGGGAGGGGGTTTATGGGAGGGGGGGAGGGCTCACTTTTTTTTACCAGCAAGTTCAAAATACTTGAAAACAGGAAACAAAATGAGCTTAATTTCTTGTTATATTACATGTCATCTTTAACCCTTTACCTAACAAATCGCCTGCATCCGCCCGCGTAATATGCAAATTCAGCAGTTGAAAAAAAAATTTCCAAAAATTTCAACAAAACCATATCATGTGACCCGTCGTTGAAACAAGCTCATCGAGCTCGTTCCAACAAGGGGTCACATGATATAGTTTTGTTGGAATTTTTTGAAATATTTAAAAAAATGATATTTAAAATAATAAATTTTTTGTATCGTCTGCGTTGGGTAAAGGGTTAATACTAAACAACTTCAGGGCTTGATTTAATCTGAAAATTTTGAATAGCAATTTACTATTCACCCTGGAAAATTGATTAGCAGTTGATCCAAAAGCACTTGAAACTAATAAATCTTGAATAGCAAAATTCAGAAATTGGAGAGCAAAGTGCTATGCTAATCCAGTTAAATCGAGCCCTGAACAACTTACTTTAAGAGTCGACTATTAACCGAATCGGGGATGATGGCAGAATAGTTACTACCCTAAACTTTGCATGTCAGTGTATACAATGTTGGGCAATTGTGCAATCCAGGCGATTTTATGGAATGTGGACAGTTTTATGGGTGGAGGAAACCAGAGTGTCTGGAGAGAAAAAACGAACAGCAGTAAGTTTCAATACTCCCCAACATACTAACTCCATGCAAGCAAGGTTAGCACTGGTTGAAAGCAAGTGCACTATCAACATGCTGTATGCCTCAGTACACAGTGCCACCATGCACACCACCCCCCCCCCCCCCCCCACGTCACCATGGGCAATCAGAATAAAGGACACAATGCCACTACTGATGGTCAGGATTGAATCAAGGACCTTTTGGTTTGAAGTCCAACATACAGTATCAGGCCTGGCATTTTCAGGAGAGCGATTTATTCGCTCACCTACTGCTCGCCTTAAAAAATTTGAGGAGGGTGAACAATAGCTCTCCTAGCCTTAGAAAATAATGATTACCACAACAGCCTATTCCTAAAACCCACAGGTTTTCAGGACTCTGATATGTTAGTGGTCTCTGCAATATGGCCACACTGCCCCTCCCACATCCCCGGGCCTTACTAAGGCCCAGGGGTGTGGGAGGGGCAATGTAGCCGTCTCACAGAGACTACCTGGTTAGCAGCACCAAATAATATGTATGTACAAAGCCCACTAGGCAAAATTCATTAATAGTACAACTTCATTTTGCCACTTTTAGCTTTTGCAAGCTTGAGGAGAGCTAATCGCTCCCCTAGGCCATGTGAGGTGAGCGATTTTTAGCCCTCCTGCATTTTTAAGAATGCCAGGCCTGCAGTATATGAATGATACACTTGGCTTCAACCAATGCTTACCCTCCTTCTGATGGGTGAGTAGTCAGTGTCTGGCAGTTATTCACCACTGCTTAGTGGTTCTCTCTGGGTACTCTTAACTTTCACCCCCTCGTGTCGGACAATTTTACGGGTGGAGGAAACAGGAGGAACTGGAGAGAAAAACTGAACAGCAGTGAGCAAGTGTGAAGACTCCCAAATGTACTAACTACACACAAGCAAGGTTAGCACCGGCTGAAGGCAAGTACAGTATGTCTCAGTACACAGCTTGTTCCAATGAGGGGTTACATGATATGGTTCCATTGAAATTTTTTTAAATATATATATTTTTTTTAACCACTTAATTTGTAAATTATGCAGGTGAATGCAGCGATTCGTTAGGTAAAGGGTTAACAGGTCACTGACAAGGCATATTTCAACGAGAATCCAAGAATCGATTCACACAAAGATTTGCGCAACAAAACCAGTGAGCATCCATGTTGATTCTTGCACCACCTCTGCCAGGATTTGCGTGAAAAGAATTGAGTCAATTTAACCCTTTACCTAACATAGCCTCAGCAAATGAATCAATACAGGGCTAACATGACCTGAAATATCCTGTACTTTCTCAACAAAATTGTACAAATATGGAACCGACTCAATTTATATGGTTCTATTGGTAAGGCCACACAAAGTAGATCTTCTGTTTCTCAGGTCATTTTTTGTAAAATTACATGCGGGCGGGTGGGCGAGTCGTTTTTTATTTTATTTTTTATTTCTGTAATTATTTCTTTGCCATCAAAAGTTCATGTTCTTGGTTTATGTTTTAGGCCTCATAATCTACGGAATAGCAAGGGTGGTGTATATTTCGTCCCTTGACAGCAAGAAGGCTTTGCAATGCTAAAGTATTGCAAAGTCTTCTTGAAATCAAAGGACAAATTTATCAATTTTTAACTTGGGTAAAATATCAGACATAAACCACTTAATTTTTATTTTTTTAAAATTTCCATTGGTTATAAAAAGAGAGCATGCGACAGCCCAAAGGACCAAGGGGAGGGCCTGAAAAACAGATTTTAAATTTTTTTAGGCCTAAATATTATTTATTTATATTTTTTTTAAATTATCAAATTCAGTTGGGAGCATGGTGGCTCAGTGGTAGACTATTGGACTTCTATGCTAGAGGTCCCAAGTTTGATCCCTGTCCAGGAAGACACGCGTTGTGTCCTTCAGCAAGGCACTTTATCCCGGTTGCCTACATGGAGGCACGATGACGCCGTGTACTAAGGCATACTGCACTTCGATGGTGCACATGTCTTCAACTGCTATAACCCTGCTTGAGCGGAGCTTGAACATAGTTAAAATGTTAAGGAGCAGACAGTTGCTTGTCGATGCTCAGTGGTTCTCTCCAAGTACTCCGGTTTCCACCACCCATATTTATTTATTGGCATTTAAGGTCACTTATTTTTGCACAAAGGCTAATCATGACCACAACATGATCAACTCAAGACCAGGGGTGAGCATTAATAAGCCATGTTGCCCATTTGAGAGAGGATTTGCACCTCCCAAGCATTGGTGACTGGGTCCTATTTTACCAATAAAACACTGCTTCACTTCCTAATAAATAAATAAATAAATCATATTCAGCTTGTTTTAAAAATCACGACATCGACGCCGCAGCTGCGACGGGTGGTGCAATCTCACAAAATTCTAAGTTCATCAAGGGCCATAACTCCAAGAAAAATATTTGGAACAACACGTGCATTGAACAGTGGCTAGGCATCAATAAGATACAATTACATGCCAAATATAAAGTCATTCCATCAAGTATTTCAAAAGTTATTGAGTTTTGAAACTCATTGGTCACAGACAGATCGACAGACCGACAGACAGACCGACATTGCCACTTATTGAGCTGCTAGTCGCAGCTAAAAATTAAAGAGCTGTGTTGGGTAAAGGGTTAACGTGTGTTATCAGTATACAACAGGGGTTCAACCATGGTCACTCATGGGATCCTGGGACACTCATAGCAGGTATGGATTCCCACTACCATTTGCGCGAGAATCCAAATGGATTCTCACAAGTTTAGATGAAATATAAGCCCTGAAGAATGCCTATCAATTCATCTGAAGACAAGAGCAACACGAAGGGTGGCATATGTCTCCTCCTGCAATATCATGGATAGAATTACTAAAAAAAAACAAGATTAGTCTTGGAGAACTTGAGCAGAAACCAATTTCAAGTGTGTTTAACATTGGAGATCACCGTGACCTTGACCTTTGGCACATCATGGTCAAAATAAATAGGCTTCTTCCACTTATCATATCTAACCCACATATGAAGTTGGGTAAAGATTTGGTTGGTAGAACTTTGGTTATAGAGCGGAAACCAATTTCAAGTGTATTTAACATTGGAGATCACTGTGACCTTGACCTTTGGCACACCATGGTCAAAATAAAGTCTTCTTCCACTTATGATACCTAACCCACCTATGAAGTTGGGTAAAGATTTGGTTGGTAGAACTTTGGTTATAGAGCAGAAACCAATTTCAAGTGTATTTAACATTAGAGGTCACTGTGACCTTGAGTTTCAAGAAATTGTCCTGGTCATTGTCAGGCCCAAGTGAGTTTGTACCGGTCAAACATATAAATTGTAATTTACCTGTCACTGACCAGGACAGGCTACTTATTTACAGGTTTGTTTGGTCGAGTTAAGAATATAGATATAAATTTATTTATTGGGATTTAATGACACTTTGGACAGCCAGGGTCACCCTGTGTTGGACAGTTTCGTGGGTATAGGAAGCCAGAGAATCCGGATAGAACCATCGAGCCATGGCAAGCAACTGTCAGACTCCCCAACGTACTAACTCCACACAAGCAGGGTTAGCACTGGTTGAAGACAACTGCACCATCGATGTGCCGTATGCCTCAGTACACAACACCACATGCCTCCACATGGCCAATCAGGATAAAGTGGCTTGCTCAAGGACACAATGCAGTTACACCTGGCCGGGATCGAACAGTGAACCTTTTAGTTTGAAGTTCAATGCCATAACCACTGAGCCACCGTGCTCCTTATAGACATAATAGGAAATAACTAGAGGTACTGTGAGCAAGCTCACAAAGTGATATCCCCCCCCCCCCCCCCCCCCTGTGCAGTTGCGCTTACGAGGGACACAACCATATGATGTAGCAATTGAAATGTATAAGTTAGACTATCTCCCCTTGGAAATGCCGGAACGGAATTATGTTGCTTCATGCGCATCTTCATATGGAGTTCTTCCATTGTGTAAAGTTTCATGAAAATTCATTGAATGGTTCAGGAGGAGTTGCGCTTACGAGGACACAACCATATGATGTAGCAATTGAAATGTATAAGTTAGATTATCTCCCTTTGAAAATGTTGGAACAGAATTATATTGCTTCATGCACATCTTCATATGGAGTTCTTCCATTGTGTAATGTTTCATGAAAATTCTTCAAACGGTTTAGGAGGAGTTGCGCTTATAAGGATGGACAGACAGACGGACAGACAGGGTGATTCCTATATACCCCCCCCCCCCCCCCCCCAAACTTTGTTTGCGGGGGGGTATAAAAATTCTACTAATCTTCAGAATGGACAAAATGACAGGCATACTGCAAGATTTGTGGTTGATGAAGTGTGCAAAATTTGAAGAGAACGCTCGTTTCATTTGCGTGGTGGTTACGCAAATTCAAATCTACACGAACAGATGACCGGTTAGCCAAAAGTTGCATCTTGAATACTTAAGTCTGAGTAACTTAACTGGTAGAGTGTTAATTTTTTTCTCAGTCTCAAGATTTGTTCACATATTTTGGTCTTGTTACAATTTATGGGAGAGTGCCTATAGGCACTCTCCCATAAATTTTAACAATGCAAATCGATGGAGATGAAGTAATTTTACTTCCAAGATAATATAAAAAACATCCACAAAATATGAAGCCTTTAACTTTTTTAGGTACCTGCAGTTCATACTAAAGTCCAAATATGGGCTTCTAGCACTCTACCAGTTAACCAGCCTTTCTTGTGTCTTGATAGATTTTCAGACTTTTGCCTTGAGAGGCTATATGTATTTCAATTCCATGCAATATATGACTACTTGTTAATGATAAAAAGCAGTTTCCCTAGAATTTTTACATAGCCGGGAATTCGGTTAGCCATCTCCAAACCACGTCAACAGTCAGTCGGTTAGAGTCATTTTTTAAATTTTGCACACTGTTGATGAGGCACTGATATCACTTTTCCAAAGTGTAAAAAAGATAATCCTCTTTTCAAGTCAATACATTAGAAAAGACTGAAATGAAAAGATAAAGAAAAAAAATACAGAGAGTCAATCCACACATCCACAAAACTTCAGCTACAAAGTTTTCTTTTTTAAAAAAAACCCTGAAAATATTTTTAAAAATAATGAAGCACAATGTCAATGTCAATTTTTCTACATATACTTACTTCAACAGTAAAAGAAGTTAAACGAATGTCATCCAGTAATATACAAGTCTGTCAATAGTATAGAATAAATACTTAACTTCTGTCTAGAATTTACTTTATGAGAAGTAACAACACTGAAAAGTCATGGTCTACATTAACACCACCACATCAATACTGTATATTAGAAATATAACTCTACCAATCACTGAAAGTAATAAAACACAACTGTCCCCCAGAAACTCCCTCTTTAACATATGTGTTATCACTATCAGTGGGTAAATTATTGATATATACAGGTACAGCCAAAGAATTGTGTAATACAGTAGAATCCTCTTAATTGAATATCCATTTTGCCAGTGAAAAATATTCAATTAACAGGAGTATACAATTAACAGGGATTTGGTCAGTTTCCTGTGTTCTGGGAGGAAACTGAGCATTTATTCTATTATATCTTGTTTGACAGAGCTCTATGAGCTCTGTCAAACAAGATATAATAGAATAAATGCCTGTATTGGATGAAGCGAAGCCAAAAAAGGTTGACAAATAAGGGGAATTTGGTGCGTGTCACAGTAATTTTTTCGACATACTACAAAAATTTATATACAATTAACAGGAGTTTACTCTACAACCCATATGCAATTAACAGATCAAATTTGTACTGAAGGTATGGTAAATGGTTTTGTGTTTGAAAATTATATGCAATTAACAGGGATATACAATAAAGAGATATCCAATTAAGTGGGCTCCACTGTAATATAGAGTTTCTTTAACAGTGCACACTGATGGCGAAAATATTAAAATTTCAAGAATCAAATATTTCCCATTATGCAACTTTGACTTAACCCTTTACCCAATGCAGACGGTATCAAAATTTATTATTTTCAATATTTATTTTAAATATCATTTTTTAAAATTTAAAAAAAAATGTCAACCAAACCACATCATGTGACCCCTCATTGGAATGAGCTCATTCCAAAGAAGGGTCACATGATTTGGGGTTTTTTTTAATAATTTTTTTTCAGCTGCTGAATTTGCATACTACGCAGGCGGATGTGACCGATTTGTTGGGTAAAGGTTAATATTAACTGGTTGCGGGCTAGATTATTTTTGATGGTCCGAATTTGTTATTCAAAATTTGTTTTATTACAAATTATTGGAGAGAGCCTATAGGCACT